>CAUYQG010153209.1:0-16876 GCA_963574415.1 Tarsius wallacei
AAAAAAAAAAAAATCTCTCTTGGTAAATTGTGTGTCGGTGCCGTGAATCAAACACTCAGACCCCACATCAATAGGATATAAAATCTAACTCCCAATTATGGAATGTTAAGCTGACATCCAAGACAGTCAAAGCCTCCTGTAATTCAATATCCCACACTATTTTCTGGACGTACCAAAAAATAACCAGTGAATCATTTCACCTCTTTATTTTATTTATTATTTATTTATTTATTTATTTTGGAGTTGAAATCTCATTCTGTCAGCCAGACTGGAGTGCAGTGGCACGCTCTCGGCCACCACAGCCTCGACCTTGGCTCCAGTGATCCTTCCTCCCCAGCCTTCCAAGTAGCTGGAACTACAGGCAAGCGCTACGTCCCCGGCTAATTTTTATTTATTGTAGAGATGAGGTCTCACCAGGTTGCTGGGTGGGTCTCGAACAATTCACTCGCAATTCACTCGCCTCGGTCTCCCAAAGTGCTGGGATTACAGGCTGAGCCACAGCTCCTGACCACATTTCACCTCTTTAAAAAAAAAGCATTTACACTTTAAAAAAAGGGATGAGGGAGGATTCCTTCCTTCTTAAAATGTTTCTAGAACTACTAAAAAATTTGCATTTACAAAATACTTGATAAAAATATTCCGCTGGATTGTACAAGAAGGGAGATAGGGACCACTAATAAGACATGGTATGTGATATTATTTGGACTTGGCTTCTTTCTCCACTGCTCCATCAGAGGCTGGATTCGCCTCGGTTGGATTTCTCCTTTCTCCTTTCTTGGTTAGCCATTTCAGCCTGTTTTCCCTTTCCTCCCCTTTTTCCCTTTTGATTGCACTTTTTTGTCTGAAGATTTATCCTTTCCTGCTGCCTTTTTTGGCTTAGCTTCCTCTTTTCAGGAGTGGGTTTAGCCGACAACAGCGCCTGTCTCCTCTTGGGCTCCTTCTTCACTGCCCCCTCGGCGGAGGGGGCATTCCTTCCTTCTTTTGGGTATCTTGGTAGCGGGTAGGGTACACGCTGGGTGCCTGCTGGCTGCAGCGTGCCAAGAGCCTTTGAGAAGCCAGACTGCCTGGCGGCTGCGGCTCTTTCTTCCGCTGGAGCTCCCTTTGTTGTTAAAAGAACTGAATGCTCCACTGCCATAGCCATCAAGGCACAGCAGAAGTCCCAAGGCTCTCTTGTTCGTGTGGTCCTAGGCAACCTCATTGCTTTAGAGTATTTCCTCATCGCACAGGCGGTGTATGTGTACTATAGCTAACACTTCCTGCTGCAATTGAGCAAATACCTTCAGTCAGGTTGAATTGGAAACTCAAAGATCCTAAAGTCGGCCAAATCTCTGAAAGGAACCTCTTCAGAAAGCCTGTTGGCTGGACATCGTGGGTTAAATTTCCAACTTCTGGTTATTTCCAGTCGGCTTCTCCCTTCTGCATGCTGCCCTACAAGTCTTAATGACCCTCCTCAAATTAGGCTAAGCATTACGCTTCTCTTTAAAAATTGTTCAAGCCTTTTTAACAGATGTCTGCAAAAGATCCCTCCACTAAGACTGTGCTGACCCAACACCATGAGACTTTAAACTAAATCCAGCTGGAAACCGGAATCGACTTAGCCCAAAAAACTTTCACTTAAATTTAACACATTCCTGAGTACCTCTCCTAAATAAACGGCTCAGTTGTTCAATTGGCAACTGCCCTGCCACTAGGATCCCTTTGAGGAACTAGACAGACCTGAAACAGTTAGCCAGTCGCTCCGCTGTGAGGGAATGCAACCAACCTGAATTGTCAGTGCTGTCTACTCACAGGTTTCTATTGAGAGGAGGTGAACAAATGTAAACCTGTAAGAAACAATCCTTCAAGATAAATCCCAAGTGGTTAACTGTACCTAAATTTAAACTAAAGCTAAGTGGCCATTTCCTGACTATGGGTCACACATGTACTCCAAGTTCATCCTAAACCTGCACCTTTTTTATATTAGGGGCTTTCTGTGCTCACTTGAACCAACCAATCAGAGCTCATACACCTTAGCCAATCAGGGCTCAGTTTTGTGAACTAATCAGAATTCAGCTATTCCAGCCAATCACAATGAAGAGAATTTCTTCATCTGCATAAACAAACCTGATTGAGAACCTGGGCTAGAACCTTTGCTATAAAACCTGAGACTTTTGTTTTCTGGAATAAACCCTTACTTTACACTGGAGGCTGCATCTCCCTTGTCTGTGAACTGTTTACTGCAATAAACTCCCTTTTCTAAGTCTCCAAATTACTTTTTAGAGAAATTTTGTTCATAGTGTCAATACAACATGCCATACAAAACTTTAAAAGAATTTCTGACCAAATGTTTATAACCTCTTACTTTACAAAATGTCCAATCAAGTAAGTTTTTATATCCTCATTATACCGTATAAACTACTGAATAGCTTTGCTAGAGTACAACAGAGACTGACAACACCACAATCCACAAATTCTCATAGTCTTTCTGTAAAGAAAGATGACCTCAACCCTCTGCTCCCAAACAATGGCAGTGAAAACACATGATGATGTGAAATGCTGAGAGATCTGTATAACGTATAGGATTATGTCTCAGCTCCTTAGAGGGCACTAAGACCAAAGGCAACGTTCTATACCCTGACCTCCCTCTTACTTAGTATTTCAAAAGAATATCACCATTGCCAGAACATACTCCTTCTCAGCACAAGTCCTACCTTAGATTTCCTGAGGGCTCCCACTTTCCTGGTTTTCTTCCTATCCTACTTGCCACTTTCTTGTCTTCTTTTGTTTCTACCTTCTCTGTCAGGTCTGTAATGTCAGTATGTCCTAGGGCTTGGTAACTGGTTCTGTTTTTTGCATACAAACTTTATCCCAACTACATGGTGATAATCCCAAAATGTTTATCTCCCACTTGAACTTCTGCACTGTGTTCCAGACTTCTAGGCTAGAGTGTAAACGGGGGGCCATGACTCCACCCCTTCTTAATTTTCCCTAACTTCTTAAATCACGAGAGAAAATTGTAAGGCAGTGGTCTCCAAACTTTTTGGCATCAGAAACTGGTTTCGTGGAAGACAATTTTTCCAAGCTGCTCACCCACCACTCACCTCCTGCTGTGCGGCCGATTACTAACAGGCTGTGGATTGGTACCGGTTTCCATGCTGGTGTACTGGTACCCGTCCGTGGCCTGGGGTTTGGGGCCACCTCCTGTAAGGTAAGCAACTTTGCTACAGTGTGTAAGTTTGAGAGTGACAGGTAGAATACTGCTGATTCCACAAACAAAACACCTGTGCTCTGCCTAATGGCTGACAGTCCTGAAGAAAATCCTCTTGCACTATGACATTTCCATACTGGTGTCCCCAGATCCCCTTTGTCACCTAGCTTAATATCTGAAAAGCAAATTTGTAACTTCCATTGCAAATAGGAGAATGGAGGAAATTCTACTACATCATGTTTGGGAAATTACAGGTCCAAGTAGAATTGACCGTCCCAAAGAAAAGTAATTAGAAAATTGAATGTGTTTGATACTTTGGAATTAGGAAAATAGCAGAAACGAATACACTGTATAAATGGAAAAAATGAACACATTTTCAAAGGAAATTTAGAGAGTATAGACACTACCAAAATTTAAAATGTTCTATAAACCTGAATTACCAGAAGCAGCCAAGGAAGCAGGAGGATGAGGAGGACCACAAAGATAAGAAGGGACTATAAAATAAGATGGCAGAAAACGAAGTATATTTGTAATGACAACAAATGTGTTTGGATTAAACTCATCTATACAAAGGAGACAGCTCTCAAACTGGGTGAGATAACTGAACCCAACTCTACTCCCTTTGCAAGAAAAAATATTAAATAAAATGACTCAGAAAGGTAGACTTTAAAGGTGATGCAAAAGTATTCCACACATACACAATTTGAGGTTGTCACATCAATATCAAAAAAATGAATTAAAAATAAAAATCATGAAATGGAAAAGGCTGATGAATTTATAAAAATCAAAAGTAAATTTCTAATTAAGATATACTTGCGGGCCGGGCTCAGTGGCTCAGCCTGTAATCCCAGCACTTTGGGAGGCTGAGGTGAGTGGATTGCCTGAGCCCGCGGGTTCGAGACCCGCCCGGGCAACTTGGTGAGACCTCATCTCTACAATAAATCAAAAAATTAGCTGGGCGTGGTAGCACTAGCCTGTAGTTCCAGCTACTTGGAGGGCTGAGGTGGAAGGGTCGCCGGAGACCAGCAGGTCGAGGCTGCGGTGGCCGGGAGCGACCACTGCACTCCTGTCTGGGCAACGGAGTGAGACTCCAACTCAAAAAAAAAAAAAAGATATACTTGTGAAAATTTTTTTGAAACAGAATGCACTATCCAATACGAACTGCTTGAACACAAAAAGGAAAATGAATAGAAATAATAATGGAAAACTTCGGTATAACTCAGCATTTAATAGGTCTATTATATAAAAACAAATAAGATTTATGGGGTCTGAATAAAGGAATGTGATTGCTCCCGTAGCTGTACTCATCTCTGTACCTAGGAAATAGATGATAAACCTTTGCTAATGCCCTTGGAATATTTTCTAGTACTGTTCCTTGTTTTTTCATAAGGACGATCTTAATAACTTCTACATTAAAATATTCATATAAGTTTTTGTATTTTTAAATTGCAGGTTACTTTCCATTCACTTAAACAGAATTCATAAATGAAGGTTGCATTGATTAACATGTTTAATTTCAGGTCCAGATTTTTGCTATTGCTAAATCAGCAAACTTAAGTATGCATGCATCTTGGTATATTTTTGTGAATACACTATTAAGGAAATTCTTTTTTTTTTTTTTTTCTTTTTTTTGAGTTGTAGTCTTACTCTGTCGCCCAGACTGGAGTGCAGTGGCACACTCTGGCCACCGCAGCCTCGACCCGCTGGGCTCCGGCGATCCTTCCACCTCAGCCTTCCGAGTAGCCGGAATTATAGCCACGCGCTCCACACCCAGCTGATTTTTCTTTTTCTTTTTTTTTTTTTTTGAGTTGGAGTCTCACTCTGTCGCCCAGACTGGAGTGCAGTGGCCGCTCCTGGCCACCGCAGCCTCGACCTGCTGGGCTCGGGCGATCCTTCCGCCTCAGCCTTCCAAGTAGCTGGAATTACAGGCGCACGCTACCACGCCCGGCTAATTTTTTTTTGATTTATTGTAGAGATGAGGTCTTGCCAAGTTGCCCAGGCAGGTCTCGAACCTTCGGGCTCGGGCAATCCACTCACCTCGGCCTCCCAAAGCGCGGGATTACAGGCTGAGCCACTGAGCCTGGCTAGGGAATTCTTAATCCTTGAAATATCAGGTAAATTTAAAACTGACCCAATTTAATTTTTGAGTGATTTTGTTTATTTTCCCTCAAACATCATTTAGCGCAATTCTACCAATGTGTAACTGGCTATTTTTGTACAGGGTGAAAAAAATGTATTTATTGATGGGTTATCTGGAAAACCACTGCATCCCTTTATTGTTTCTGTAGTTTTTCAGTCAGCCCACTTGGATTTGCTGGGTAAACAATCATATCATCTGCTCACCATTGTAGTTTTACCTTCTTTTTCAGTGTGTATTTCTTCATTTCCTTCTCTCTTAACTATTCCCTTTTAAGTGATAGCCTCACTGCTTCTAGCACAGATAAAATGCTGACCTATAAATTAACCTAACCTATAAACCCCATCTTGTTTGTGCCACTGTGAATAAGCCCTCGATTTCTATACAAGGCCAACCCCCGTACTAGTGCTTGGATTTCATCCCCTCTGGATGACTCAAGTATTTAAATTCTGTACTTGTGCGTTCTCTCCGATGTTGTGAAATGTCATTATTGGATTATACCGTCAGCTTATATGCTATTGCATCTATCTTCTGGAAAAAAAAAACAAAAAAAACAAACACAAATCCTCTTTGAAAACATATTCCTCCCCCATTTCTTTGCTGTCCTTTAAAGGAATCTCTCTCCTGGCTCTCTGGCCGTCTCCGTTTCCTCAGCTCATATTCATTCTCATTCTCATTGTCTCTGTCTCTGTCTCTCTCTCTCTCTCTCTCTCTCTCTCTCTCTCTCTCTCTCTCTCTCTCTTTCTCGCGCTCTCCCCCCCACCCCAGATAAAACACAAACTGAGAAGACGGCACAAAACAAATTGTTGGCCCTACGAATCATTATAAGGTAAATGTTCTTAATCATTAGCCTGGAAATGAAAAATAGAATATTACCAGGATCCCAGAAGTTCTCCATGTGGTCTCTCACTCACCCGAAAAGTAAGGTCGGCTGGGCTCGGTGGCTCAGCCTGTAATCGGAGCACTTTGGGAGGCCTAGGCGAGTGGATTGCCTTAGCCCACGGGTTCGAGACCAGCTCGGGCAATTTGGCGAGGCCTCGTCTCTACAATAAATAAAAAATTAAATTAACCGGGCGTGGTAGCGTGTGCCTGTAGTTCTGCCTACTTGGAAGGCTGAGACGGAAGTAACGCCGGAGCCCAGCTGGTCAACGCTGGGGTGGCCGTGAGCGTGTCACTGCACTCCAGCCTGGGACTCCAACTCAAAAAAAAAAAAAAAAAGAAGTAATGTCTACCTTGACATTTATAATAATCGCTTTTTGTATAATCGCTTTTTGTGTATTTCTTTAGAGATTTATCACCCACATGTATATGATTTTAGGGTTTAGTTTCGCTAGCACTTAAAAATTTTGTATGTATTTTAGGTCCTAGTGGTTCCACTTCCATCCCCTATATTTTATTACATGTAATTTATTTGTTAAGTAACCTGAGTCCTTTGATCTATAAAATCTTCCACAATTTAGATTTATTGATGGTGGACTTCAGATTTAGTTCTAAGCATTTTCTGTTCTCTGTACTTGCAAAATGGTAGCCGTATCCAGAGGCTTAATGTGATTCAGCTTGATTTTCTTATCAAGATAGCAGTGGTGTGTTCTTTCACGAGGAGGTACACAAAGTCTTCATGCTTCTCTCTTTTGATATTAACAGCAATTGATGGTTAACACCTGGATCTTTTAATTCATTGGGGTTTGCAAATTAAGAGTATTTCAAATCCACAGTCTAATGATTTCAGGCTTAACATGGTCTTCTCTAAGCCTACACCACTGTTCTTCCCCATCCGATGGGTCATCCTTAACTCCTTTCTCTCCTGCAATCCCAGTTTCAAAATTGTCCTTAGTCTGATCATTTCTCACCTTCAGAGGCATGTGTGATCTTTAGCCCCGTCCTGAATTTATGCTTTAGAAAATTTAAGGTAGAAATTCAGACCTAGCACACCAATGACGAGCATCAGGAAGAAGATTTTAAACCAGCCAGATTCTGGATCCTGAGGAATTAAAATTCAAAGTAATTGCAAAGTATTGATCTTGTTTTTGTGTTTTGCAACATTGAAAATATGTTAAAATAATATAAACTCAACACAGGTCACTTAATAAATGGAAAGTATATGCTCATAAATAGAAAAAAAAAGTCATCATTTCACTCCAAAAAAAATCACATTTATCCTTTTTCTATGTGTGTGTGTGTGTGTGTGTGTGTGTTATCTAAAATTCTGTTTTAATCAGTTATTAAGTTTAATGCACCAATTTCTTATTTTTCATAATTAACTGATATATCTTTATTTCATTCTGATCTATTATTTCAAAAATGTCTGCATCATTTTAAGGTATCTTATATAGTCAACATATTGTATCATATAGGCATATATACATAAATAGACAGGTAGAGAGCGTGTTTTTGCATATTAGTTGACAAATGTAACCTATTTTCACCTACTCTGATTATTACTTTGTAAGAATAATTTAAACTCCTTATTTCATATTTTCCATTAAACTATTTTATATTTTTTACATTTTTGAATCCTTTGGAGATACTGCATTTTCCTCTATTGGTCTAAAAGTTATCTCTATTTCTCTTTTGATGTTTCTTCTTCAGATATATACTCAAGTAGTTATTGCTATATCAATAGACAAAAAGATATCGCTATAGAGATTTAAAAATACATAGATAAACATGTCTATAGTAAATACATATTAAACTATATACATAGGTAGAAACATAGATATATAAATATTACCAATATTATATTTTCCATAATGGATCTAATATGTATCAGGCTCTCATTTCCTTTTGGTTCTCTCCTCCATCTTCATTCCCATCCTCATGAAAATAGTTCCAATTATTTCATTTTTTAATAACTTTAATTTATTATGATGATTTTTTTAATTTTACATTTGATTTTGTTGCAT
Organism: Tarsius wallacei; assembly: GCA_963574415.1. Lineage (NCBI taxonomy): Eukaryota > Metazoa > Chordata > Mammalia > Primates > Tarsiidae > Tarsius > Tarsius wallacei. The sequence goes on from CAUYQG010153209.1 coordinate 8,228, forward strand.
GAATAAGTGTTTAAAACAAGCATGTTGTACATATTGTACTAATGAAGCAAAGTTCTATATTTATTCTAAGAAGTTATTCTTTGTTTATTTGAAATTTAAATTTAGCCAGGCACTCTTCCTCTCTTTTTTTTTTTTTTTGCAATCTGGCAGTCTCATACCATCAACATTTTTTTATACATGTTTTTTGGTGTATATTCATTCTATTATCTTGGAGTGTAATTACTGAGTCACAAAGGAGGCATAGTTAATGCTTTACTAGTTAATACTTATTCTCAGAAGTGCTGACTAATTTGCATTTCCACCACTTGTGATCAGTTTTCCTTTGGACACATCATTGCTTATCTTTGATCTTACAAACCACCAAACTAGTAGATACATAGGATAAAAAGTTTTGATTTTTTAATTTGTCTTTTACTATATTTGTTAACTATTTGGACTTACCTTACAAAGGGTCTACTTACACTTTTTTCTGTTGTTTTTCTCTCTTATTGACTTGTAGTAATTCTATATTTTTACTAAAAGCCCTTGGTTAGTTATATGTGTCGCAAATATCTTTTCAAATTCAATGTCTATTTATTCTATTGATGGTATCTTTTAAGGAACAGAAGTTCTTAATTTTAATGCAATCAAATTTATCACTTTTGCCTTGATCTTTACGTTAGTAGTTATGTTAGTACTTTTATGGTCCTATTTAGGAAATAATTCTGTTAGGTCATGAAAATATTCCTCAGTATTATATTCTCAAAACTTTATGTTTTGCCTAATTTTTAGATGTACAATCCACCTCTAATTGACCTTTTGGTATGTTGTGAGATAAGACAATTTTTTTCTTCATAATGAGATTCCTTTAATCCAGTACCACTTTACAATAAGCCTATCCTTTCCCCACTGCTCTGCAGTGCAACCTTTGTCATAAATCAAATGCTCATATACGTGGGGTCTTTCTACATTTTCTTTAGTTCTACTGCTCTATATATCTATCTTTGCCAATACCATAAGGTATTAATTTACATAGTTTTATAATATATTCTAATATTAATTAGTACAAACATTCCAGTTTCTTCTTTAAGCTTCTCGTGGCTTTTATTGATCCTTTGTGAATACATGTCAATTACATAAAGGCATTTTCAATTTTCACAAAAATTATAATTAGGATTTCATTAAATCTGCAAAGCATTCAGGGGAATGAAGAGATAGCTTACAATTTGAGTTTTTTAGTACATGAAAATGGCATCTTTCCCCATTTATTTAAATTTTCTTAATTTATCTCAAATCTTTCTTACAGTTTTCATTTTGGAAAGCATATAAATCACTCCTTCAATTTATTCTTAGATATATAATTTTTTTATTATGGTGTTACAAATGGTATCTTTTTAAAAATTTTTTATTTTCCCACTCTTTATTCAGGTATTTAGAGAACGACTTATATTTATGTATTTACACTATATCTGACATCATTCTAAAACATACTTATTCATTCTAATAATTTATAATTAATCCTTTCTTTAAACACCACCTATAAAAATGCTAATTGTATTTGTTCTTTTTTATTCTTATTTTTCATATTTTTGTGCCTTATTTCTAGGACATAGTACAAAGTCCTATGTAAATATATAGTAACACAAGATATCTTTTTCTTGTTCCCAATCTCAGAGACAAATATTCCATATTGTATTGTTATATATGATATCTGCTGGAGGAATTTTGTAGCTACTCATATGTTCCATCAAAAAACAACCTTTAGTTCTACTACTTTATTTATCTACTATTTGTTGAATGTAATCCCATCTTGTCCTAATCTGGGCTCTGGATTCTAATAGTTGGCCCCCTAGCCCTGTGAGGTTGTGTCAAGCTCTGCTCAACTGCTTCCTTTCTAACTGTCTATTCCAGAATAAAAGATATGCTTATATAAAAACGTCATTAAAATGTGAAAGTAATACTTATGGCTTGGATTATGGACCCATAAATTTTCACTTCATGTTACTCTCTTATACCCTCAAATATAAATATGAAACAATTGTGCAAATAGGTAATAATTTGAATTTTCCATCTGTTCTTAGTGGGAGAACTGAACCAGATTACTGGACTTGCTAATATCAGCAGCTGAACATATAGAGTATATTTCTCATTTTCAACTATATGTGATTTTTCTACTTATCTTTTTTTGTCTTTGAGTTCCATCATAATCTGATTATGATTGGAGGACATATGTATGATGTCAGTAGTTTTACGATTGCTAAAATGTATCTAATAGCACAGTATATGGTCAAGTTTTGTAAATGTTTCAGAAACCTTGAAAGGAATGAGGATTCTGTGGTTGTTGAGTGGGTTATTCTATATATGTCAATTAGGCCAAGTATATTAGTTGTGTTCCTCTACTCTTGTATGAACTTTTGTTTCCTTGCTTCAATAATTACTAGAAGTGGTATATTAAAATATTCCGTATAACTATACTTTTGTCATTTCTTCTATTTTTTCTGTTGATATTATATAATACTATATGTCATGCATATGCAAATTTATAATTGTCATACTTTTCATTGAATAGAATCATATGACATTATGAAGTGACCGTCTTCATCTCTAGTAATATTTTTTATCTTAATGTCTCCTCAGAGATCAATATAGCTACAGCAGCTTTCATTTTGCTAAAAGCTGCATGGAGTACCGTTTTTACTGTTAATTCCAACTTTTCTATTGCTTTTCATTTTACTGAATATTCATATAAAAACAGCACAGGGTGAGACACCATTTCTTCATCCAATCTGACTATCTTTTGCTTCCAGTTGGAGCTGTTAGCTTATTTATATTTAAATTAGCTGGTGGTATCTCTAATTTCCCTACTTATGTTATTTGCTTTATGTTTGTGTCTCTTGTTCTCTGTTGTGTTTTCTTTTTTTTTTTTTTTTGCCTTATCTTGAATAAGATTTTAAAAATCATTTTATTTTTTCCTCTTACTTTGAAATTGATGTACTTTTTTCTGTTTTTTTTTTTAGTTGTTAACTTACAAGTCACATCATGAATTCTTGATGTATTAAATATTAAACTCTTAATTTTTCATCTTTTGGCCAAAAAAAATGAAATCTTTAGAATACTTTACTTCTCTTCTCCTGACTAATTTACTGTTATTATTGTTTATTTCATCCTTCTATTTATGTGTTTTTTAATACCACATTATTTTTGTTTCCTATAAGAAAACATATAAGTGAATTAGTGGATCTGTCCACTTATTTACCACTCTTGTTGTTCTTAATTTTTTTCTGACTCTCTAACTTTCTTCTTGAAGACCCCAAAATTCCTAAATGCTCAGAAGTAAATTAAACTTCTTCAATTTTTGTTTACTAAAAACCCATTGACTTTCTTTTGGGAAATTCTTTTCCCTGTTCAAAAACTTTAATTGTGATTATTTCCACTAAGAATACTAAAGAGACCATTCTACTGTCTTCTGACTTTCCTTTTTGTGGTTGAGACCAGCGATCAGTCTAAATGTTGTTGCTCATTTGAAAGCAATCTTGTTTCTCTGACTGCTTGTATAACTTTTTGTCTTTGTTTTTCTGTGATTTCTCTATGAGGTATCTTGCTGTGCATTTTTTTCCTACTTGTTGACAAATATATGGACTTTGTAGCAAATTGGATGGATTTGGAATCTATCATACTCAGTGATTTATCACAGAAACAAAGAACTAAGTTCCATATATTCTCACTCATAAGGTGACCTTGAACAATTATAATGCTATAAGAAAGCGATTGGCAGTAGTGGGAAACTGTCAGGGGATGGGGGCTGAGACTGTTGAGGGAAACTGCTAGGGGAGGGAGAGGCACACCTCATCAACAAGGATACCTGCATGGTCAATGTTTGCATACCTAACCCTGAATTAACAAACAAACAAACAAAAAAGATGTGAATTTCTTTCTGGGAAACAAAATGATAATCATTTTCCTCTTGAAATATAGCCCCTGTCCTATTCTGACTCCATATTCTAGTACTCCAGAAGATGTATTAAATATTTGTTAGGCCTTCTCAAAAGATCTTTCTTGTCTCATCCCATATATTCTGTATTTTCTTTCTGAGGTTCATTCTGGTTATAGTCTCCTGACAGGTCAAGATGGAGTAGGTTATACTGTAGTAAACAACACCCTCAAATTTTGTGATTTAATGACAGAGATTTGTTTTTTTGTTTACACAAAAGCTACATCGTTGGTTGGCTAGAGGTATGCTCTACATAATTGGATTTCTGGATCCTGCTTGATAGAGTTGCAGTAATCATTCTGAATATTACCTATTGCTTTGTAAAAGGGAAAGAATGCCCTCCTGAATTTCAATGCTACTCCTCAAAATTAACACATATGGCCGGGCTCGATGGCTCAGCCTGTAATCCCACGCCTTTGGGAGGCTGAGGTGAGTGGATTGCCTGAGCCCGCGGGTTCAAGACCCGCCTGGGCAAGCGAGACCTCATCTCTACAATAAATCAAAAAATCAGCCGGGCGTGGTAGCGCGCACCTGTAGTTCCAGCTACTTGGAAGGCTGAGGCAGAAGGATGGCCGGAGCCCATCAGGTCGAGGCTGCGGTGGCCGGGAGCGGCCACTGCACTCCAGTCTGGGCGACAGAGTGAGACTCCAACTCAAAAAAAAAAAAAAAAAAGATCAGTTAGTTGTTGGTATTTAGGTTTATTTCTCAATTCTCTATTCTGTTCCATTGGTTTTTGTGGCTGTTTTTATACCAGTACCATGCTACTTGGTTACAATAACCTTGTACTGTATACACACACACGCACACACACACACACACACACACCATGGAACACTATTCAGCCATAAAAAATAAAAAGATCGAAATGATGTCTTCTGTAGCAACCTAGATGGTATTGAAGGCCATTATCCTAAGTGAAGTAACACAGAAATGGAAAACAAAAGATTGCATGATCTCACTTATAAGTGGGAGTTAAGGGGTCTGCAAAGGTGTAGAGTACAATGGATAAGGAGGTATGATGGGGAGAGAGAAGGGAGGGATAAAACATTGTCTGCTATGTACATTGTGCACTAATGGGGGTGACAGCTACCCCTAAAGCCCAGACTTCCTCACCACTGTACAATATAACCATGTAAACAAAAACCACTTGTTTGTGCCCCTAAAGGTACTGAAATTTTAAAAAGAGTAAATAATCATTCCCAAAAAGTAAATAACATTTAATACATATATTACAATTACATTCTCTTGACAAAAATAATGAATCAATGTTAATTTTTTTTCTTCCTTGATATCTGCACCACATAGATCCTATCTCATTATATCTGTGATGTCAGAGAATCAGTCACTGGACCACTCCAGAGATTAATTTCTCTAAACAATATTTTCGCATTGATATGTCTTATTCATGTCATCTATATAAAGATATGTCAGGGGTCATGTTGGCCTTGTACTCTTTTTTCCTCTGTCATACAAGAGTTTCTCACTATTTTGATATATTTTTATATTATCCTTCATCATACCTTCCCTTCTTATTCTAGAATCTAGGCTCAGCTCTTATTCCACATTCAAGACATCTTCAACTAAAAGTATTACCAAAAAAAAAAAACTCCAAAAGATTGGATTCTTTATATTTACAGCACACTCTTGGCTTTTCTGCACTCTTTAAGAAAGGAATGTTTCCTAGAAAATGTCTTTAAATGTCTTTAAATGTAAACTAGTGAAAAATTTTTAAAGGTTCCAGAAAGTTGCCACTATTTTATTACTTCATAAAATCACACTTATTTATAACTTATTTGTCCTCCCCAATGCAAATTTTTTTGTAATATTTTTGACTCATCCTTAGAGTGACATCACTTCCTCCCAACCAGTCTCTCTGCTTCCAACTTTATTCTAGAATACAAACAATAACTATCTTTTCCCTCTCTATAATCATGGCAGAGATTGTTAATTGAGGACAGTCTTCTTTTTTCCATTTCAAAACCTATAATAAAAATTACTAATAGTATTGAACAGTTTTGCCTGACACTCTCATAAGATATCTTTTTACTTGTGTTATTTTAATTATTATAGCAGCACTATTCAGTAGGTGTTATGTTTTCTCCATTTTAGGCAACTACAGGTTAAACAATTTTCCAAAACTTGTTAAGCAGGTAAATTACAGGGTAAATGTTTCAAGCAAATACAATGACCAACAAATGAACTAATACTTTATGTTTCTTCAAATGAGCAGTGGTTAGGTTATAAAACATCTTGAAATTTTAAAGTTTCTGGTAAAATCTATGGATCTTGTTATTATTGGGAGTTATTTGAAAGCATATTTTAAACATGGTGCACATTTTGTTACTATCAGGAGAATTTAAAATAATAAATTCTTTCATCAAAGCCATCTTTTATTTTTTGAAATGTCATTATCAAGTTCCGAGTTTTTATTTTACTCATTTTATATAACAAATTGCTTGAAGGTATGCACTGTACTTTAAAAATAGAATTAGTTATTTCCTTTTTATTTCCCTGTGAATACTTATTTCTAAAAATGTTGAGTATTAAGATAAAGTGTTATCAAAATACATTGAAAAAACTCAATGTAAAAAATTAAAAGGTATCCGTGAATGGAATTTAATTACTATCATTACACATCTAACCTTATTTCTAAATTCTGAGATTTTTCACATTCCTGAGTTACATGATTTATTATATGTGATGGAAGAAAGTATACCAATTTTTAAGAGATACAACATTTTAAAGCACTAAATTTCAAAATAAATTTATCAAAAGGCACCAATTTTATGAATACTAAGTTGCATAAAAATTTTCATTTTTAATTTAAAAGTAATTGTGCACAGAGGTTCAGTATTTATAAGTCAACTGTTTATATATGCGGACTGTTATGAAGAATATACTCACTGGAAAGGCAAAAGCAAACTATCTTTTTTTTTTTTTTGAGTTGGAGTCGCACTCTGTCGCCCAGGCTGGAGTGCAGTGGCACACTCATGGCCACCCCAGCATTGACCTGCTGGGCTCCGGCGACCCTTCCACCTCAGCCTTCCAAGTAGCTGGAACTATGGGCATGCGCTACCGCACCCGGCTAAAAAGCAAACTATCTTGTGCTCTGACTTGACATAAGGCTAAATATAAACTATGTAGTTGATACATTGTGGGTAACATATCCAATACCTGTATAACTTAACTATTTCTTCTTTAGTCCCTCCAAAAAACTTAAAAAGTCTAAAAATTATTATAGTCATTTTATAGGAAGACATTATTTATTGGTGTTGAGTAGCATCTAAGCTAAGTAAAGAACTGAATACAGGTAGTTCTACCTTCAAAGTCATGCCATGCATTATTGATGTTTGAACCAAGCTTAAAAGTATTAATAGAAATCCATGCCTATAATCTCAGCACTTTGGGAGGCCAGGAGAAAGGATCTCTTAGGGCCAAGAGTTTGAGACCAGTTTGGGAAACATAATGAGACCCAGTCTACAAAAAAAAAGCACCAAGCATGGTGGTGAATGCCTGTAGTCTAAGTTACTCATGAGACTGAGGCAGGAGGATTGCTTGAGTCCAGGAGTTTGAGGCTGTGATGAGTTATAATCACGCTACGGTACCCCAGCCTGGGTGACAGAGAAGACCCTGTCTAGAAATCCACTGGGTGGGAAGACAGAAAACATACAATCCAGATAGAGAAAAGCATTTGCAAAGCCAAAAGACAAGAGAGACCACCTCTTATTCAGAGACATGCAAACTGTTTTTATTAAGAGTATAATTAGACTTTCATTTCAGAACCATATCATGCAGAAAGTTAACTATTCTAAAAAGTCTAGATTTCATCTTCAAAGTCATGTGAAAACACAGATAAATTTTATAGATTACATGGAGAGTGGAGAAGAAAGAAATTAGATGAAGATAAATACATAAATAGAACACTAAAGTAAAATAAAATTGCTGACAGGATTGATGACCCAGCTAAATTCATGATATGCCTTAAGTGCTTTAAGATGTCAACCCTATCTTCTCCTTTTTACTATCAAAGTTCAAAAGTCTAAGTGCAACAGTAGTGACATCAGCTTGTGGAACTGGATAGGATGTTGGTAGGGTGAGTGCGGCAATGGAACAAGGTACTCGGAGAATTTTAAGATAAAAGCAATAGAGTAGGTAAAGACATGAGCCAAAGGCATGAGAGGAGGAAAGAGAAATCAGGAGGTGGGTAACACACTGCAATGGTGGTGCAAGAGATGTTCAGTAGCCACATAGCTGAGAATCAATGTGCTTTGGACACACCACATCTAAAAACCAGCTCTTGCAACTCTGCCCAAACTTTGTTCCAAGGAGAATAATTGTCATATTATTCTAGAATGTAAGCAAATCTCTATGTAGAGAAAGAAGATTTAATATAATGGAATGTTTTCAGGGAGGGAGATATTCTTTCTTTATGGAATATTGGTCAGGAAAATAATCTGTCTTCCAACCCAGAGGAACAAAGCTGCCAAAACTTTGTTATTCAAAAAACAAGATGTAACGAAGTAATGTGTAGAAATGCCAGCCGGGCTCGGTGGCTCAGCCTGTAATCCCGCGCCTTTGGGAGGCTGAGGTGAGTGGATAGCCTGAGCCCGCGGGTTCGAGACCCGCCTGGGCAACTTGGCGAGACCTCATCTCTACAATAAATCAAAATTAGCTGGGCG
>CAUYQG010153210.1:0-11167 GCA_963574415.1 Tarsius wallacei
AAAGGAAAACATTAAAGCAGGCAAAACACATGAAAAATGCTTAGCTTCACTAATCATAAAAGAAAGGCAAATCAAAACTACAGTGGGATACCTCCTAACACTAGTAAGTATGTTCATCATTGAGAAGTGAACAACCCCCCCAAACAAACAAGCAAACAAACAAAAGTGTCGTGACTACAGAGAAAAGATAATGATTCTACACTTCAGATGGGAATGTAACCTACTTTACCCTTTGAGGAAAACAGTGTGGCATTTTTTCATGCAACTGAAAATTGAGTTCTCATATAATCCAGTACCCCACATCTGGGAATATACCCAGAGAAACATAAAATCACTCTCCAGAAAGACACCTGCACACGTATTTTCATTGCAGTACTATTCACAATAGCAAGAACATGGAACCAACCCAGATGTCCATCAAAGTGGACTGGATATAGAAAATGTGGTATACATACATGGTGGAATATTATGCAAACATAAAGAAGAATAAAATCATGTCCTTTGCAGCAACGTGGATGTAGCTGGAGACCATTAATCTAAGTGAACTATTACAGAAAACTAAATATTGTATGTTCTCATTCGTAAGCAGGCCCAGATCACTGGTCGCATGAGTACACAGGTGGGAATGACACCTTTGTTATCTGGGCACTGCTTAATAACACTTTTGTTAACTGGACACTGCTAATGGAGGAAGAAAGGAGTAATAAGGGGCACACAACACTGGGTACCACCCACTATCAGGGTGAAAGAGGGCTCTCTAGAAGCTGAAACCTCACCTGCAGCAATTTACTTATGTAGTAACTTCTCACATGTACACATAACTCCAACATAAGATAAAAGGTGAGATGAGATATATAAGATAAAAAAAATTCTGTTTTAGCCACCCAGTCAGTGACATTTTATCCCGGTAGTCTGAGCTGACTAAGATACTCATGCAGGCTTCAAAGGGAACATGGTCCTGCTGACACCTTGATTTTGGGTTTCTAACCTTCTGAACTGTGTGACAATATATTTCCACTATTTTAGCCACTCAGTTCTTGGTATCTGTTATGACATTCAGAGGAAAGTAGTACAGGCTGGTGATATAGTTTGGATATTTGTCCCTTCAAGGTCATGTTGGAATTTGATCCCCAATGTTGGAGGTGTGTCTTGACGGGATTGAGTTCTCACTCTATTAGTTTCTATGAGAACTGACTGTTAAAAAGAGCCTGGGAGAAACCTTCGGGTCCCCTCCTACTGTGGTAGCTTCTCTGTCTTCTCAATAAATCCTACTTTCTCACAAGAAAAAAAAAAAAAAAAAGAAACTGTCACCTCCCTCCCTTCTTCTCCTTCCCTCTCAATATGTAATGCTTGCTCCCCTTCTCCTTCTGCCACGAATGGAAGCAGAGGCCCTCCCCAGATGCTGACACCACACTTCTTGTACAGCCTGCATAACCATGAGTCAAATAAATCTCTTTTCTGTATCAGTGACCCAGCCTTATGTATTCCTGCATAGCAACACAAATGGACTAAGGGGCACCCAAGGATTATATGTTGATCATCTGAGGGATTTTTGGAGAGCCAGGGGTAGGCCTGTGGCCAGGGAATCCCATGAGTCTTAAGTTCTGGAGTGAGACAGACCTGGATTCAATCCCAGATCTACTTTTTACTGGCTGAGTATTCTTTATCAAGTTCCTAAACTAAGACTTCAGTTCCTACATATAGGTAATGGAGATAATAACTTCAAGTACTCATGGGACTCCTACAAGCATTAAATCAAATGACATATTTTAAAAATCACTCAACAGTAAATGTTTAGTTGTTATTGCCAGTAATATTATTAGGGCCCATCTGTAATGGAATTGCTATGGTTCCTGTAGCTGGATGTCTCCTGATGTTTTTCCTACACTCAGCTACAGGGGTACTAGAGAAGGGAGTATCGCTTGAGCCCAGGATTTCAAGACCTGCGGGGGCAACATAACAAGATTCTGTTAAAAAAAAGGAAGAAATTAAAGAGATTGGAAATTTAATCTCTCTCCTATCTTTGACTCCCATTGCCAGATCACGTTTCCTAGAAGCAGGCACTGTACTTAGTGTCTTGTGTGTTTATTCAGAGATAATAAACACTTACAAGGACATAACTGTATCCCATGCACACAGAATACTCAACCACGGTCCTGCTTCTTGCTTTATCTCATAGCAGCATTTGTTGGTGCTCACTCGGGATCTGCACTCACAGATGTCTCACCTCCTGTCTGTTCCATGAGAGGCATTAACGTTCCTCTGCTTCTCCCATGTTGGTTGCTGCTGGTCACTACATATAATGTTGCAATGAATATCCTTACCTTTGAACCTTTGCACTTATGAATACATATATAGTAGGAAAAAACATTAGGGTGAATGCCATAAATCAAAAGCACATGTATCTGAACATTTGATCAATATTATTATCTCCAAAGAGTGTTCCTATCTACTCTCCTCACAGTGATGTTTAGGTTTCTCAGCAACCCTAATGCTCAAACTTTTACCTTTCTCAAATTTATAGGAAATAACTTATATCTCATTATAGCTTTAAGGGGCATTTCTTCTATAAATGAGATTCATCCTCATCCTTTGATATTATTAGACCTGTCTATTGAATTTTTTGTGAACTCTGAACTATCTCCTAATGTCCTCTGTCCACACTTGGGAGTGTTTAAATTAGTTTATAGAAGTTAAAAATATTTTAAGAAAATTAGCCATTTTTTCTAATGTATAATGCGATTTTTTAAACAGTTTGTTTCTCAACTTTACCTATGAACTATTTGCCATGCCAAAATGTTCTTTTCATGAAGTCAAATGTAACAATTTGTATTGCTTATTTTTGTTTTGTTTTGTTTTTTGGGGGGGGGTTAGTGTCGGTTTCTCACTCTGTTGCCCAGGCTGGAGTGCAGTAGCATGCTCACAGCCACTGCAGCCTTGACCTGCTGGGCTCAGGCGATCCTTTCTCCTCAGCCTTCCAAGTAGCTGGAACTACAGGCGTGCGCTATCATACCTGGCTTATTGTTTGATTTATTGTAGATACAATGTTTCACCAATGTTTACCCAGGGTTGTCTCAAACCCCTGAGCTCAGGCAATCCTCTCACCTCAGTCTCCCGAAGTTCTGGAATTACAGATTTGAGTCACCATGCATGGCCTGCTTATTTGTTTTATATCTTGCTTAAAAAGACAGTTCCCACTTCAATAGTAGCTTTTAAATTCTCTCTTATTTTCTTTAGCACACTTATGGTTTCATTTTTTTATGTTTGACCAGAAACTTATTTTGGAGTCAGCGAGCCAATGTGGTTGGACAGTGTAACAGAATAGTCCAGGGATTGTCTTTAGAGTCATTGAGTCCCTCATTTTCTGGTTGTATGACCCTAAGCGGTTATTTAACCTCTCTGGCTTCAGCTCTCTCATCGGTAAAATGGGAATAACAATGCTTACCTCGTTAAAGCGTTCTTCGGATTTAAATAGAGAAAAGTTTTCTGCATAGCTTTCAATCAATTTTTGGTTAACTTTAGCTATTGTCATTGTCATGATGAGCATCACTTGATGAAGCACACCTTGGATCAGAACCAGATGATCCCAGTCCCTGGTGTCCTTTCCCCCCCAGCAACTTCCCCTCAAGGGTCTCCTCCTAGGTACAGGGTTGGGCTGCAGGGAGTCGGACTTCTTTGGCTTCTGGCCCACAGGTGTCTCTATTCAGTTTGTCCATTTCCACCTTTCTTTAGTGGGTGGCTTTGCAATATAAAAGAACTGTGTATTGCATTGAGACAAAACACTTTTACAGGCTATGGAGCTGCTGAAAGTTAGAGAGACTAAGGTTACAGATAGACAATTAGACAGATTTTTGCAGTTCATAGAGGAAGTATGTCCCTGGTTTCCTGAAGCAGGGACGGTTAACCTGGCTACATGGGAAAAAGTGGGTAGTCGCTTGAAGGATCATTATCAGGTAAACGGCCCTGAGGCTGTGCCAGTGGATGCTTTTTCCCTTTGGAACCCGGTTTGGGACTGTTTAGAACCCTCTCATGAATATCATAAGGAGGAGCAGATCCTTCCTTCCCTGCAACACTTCCCCTCGGCCCCTGCCTTAGGGTCCAGCAGGGAGAGGAAGGATCTTTTCCCTGGATAGTTTCAACAGGAATTGGGTGAGGCTGCTGCTCGGCATCACAATGATGTTAATTTTGTGGCCACTCGGGCCTCTGTGACCGAGTCTCCTGTGCCCCCTATCCCACCCTTGGAGGAGATTGAGCCTTCAGCCCCTCCTTTATCCTCTGGTACTTTTGCTCAACTCATGGATTTGCTTACTGTGTTAGCTAAGAAATGCTCAGTTTCAAAAAGTCTTTGTGTCGCACTTTGAATTCAAAAGAGGAAGTGCCTTTATCTCACACTTTGAATTCGAAAGAGGAAATGTCCTCAATACCTGTGTATCATACCCCAATTTCTAAGGAGGAGATCTCTCCTGGAAATGGCAAGGGCCCCCCCTGGGTCTCAGCAACCCCTCAGTGGGCACCGACCAGAACTTTGCTCATGGAATCTGGATCCCACCCTTCTCCCTTTTTGGCTCCCGTCCAAACTCAGCCTTTTGATGTTAGGAAGTGTCTGTTGCGTCTTTCTCCTCTGCAGAAGGCTGTTCAATCTGCCCTATTGCGGGGAGATGACTTGGAAGGGTTTTACACCTATCTGATAAACACTACAGGCTTTGATGACCAGGGAAGGGAAATCTGAGAGTATCAGACTTTGTCTCTTAAAGCCCTGAAGGACCTTAAAACTGCTGTGGCACAGTATGGAGCTATGGCACCGTTCACATTGGCTCTGCTGGAAACCATTTCACAAGATGCCTTGACTCCCTCTGATTGGCATATGGTTGCAAAGGCATGTTTGTCGGGTGGGGAATATCTGTTATGGAAGACAGATTTCTGGGATAGATGCAAAGAGCAAGGTGAGAAAATTAGAGGAGGTAATCTAAATATCGTTAGTTTGGACATGCTTTTGGGTCAAGGAGAATACTCCTCCCAAGAGGCACAGATTCTATATCCCTGAGCTGCGTGTGGTCAGATCAGTGGAGCAACGTCAGGAGCATGGTGCCGAATACTGTCGGCTGGAGTTAAGACAGAGCAGCTTTCCAAAATACATCAGGGACCTGACGAGCCTTACCAAGATTTTGCATCTAGACTGTTATAGGCTGTGGGTTGATTGCTGGTAGATGGAGAGACAGGGACTCTTTTCTTACAGCAACTGGCCTATGAAAATGCCAATTTTGCCTGCCAAGCGGCCATTTGTCCCTATCGTAAGAAGGGGGATCTGCCAGATTACATTCACTTGTGCAATGTCATTGGCCCTGCCTATATGCAGGGGCTGGCCATAGCTGCAGCTTTACAAGGTACTCTTCCCCACAAAATTTTTAATGTAATGAAATCTAGTAATGGAAGAACCCGAGACGTCTGCTTCAACTGTGGGCGGATGGGTCATTTCAGTAGAGAAAGACCCACGTGTAATCCCGAATTCAGGACCACCCCCCAGAAGAGCCCACCCAACATCTGTGTGGCCATGATGCAAGCAGGGTTTCCACTGGGCTAACGAATGCTGCTCCAAGACGGATGCAAACGGAAATCCTCTGTCGGGAAACTTCCAGAGGGGTCAGCCCCAGGCCCCTCAAACAATTGGGGCTATGTCTATCTACCCCCCGCAGCCTGTGCCTGACTTGCCTCATCAGGGGAGTCATCCACCCAGGGGATCAGGGATCTCTACTGCGCCACCCCAGGGAGTGCTGGATTGGACCTCAGTTCTTCCTCCCATTCCGTATTAACCCCAGAAATGGGTCCACAGCCTATTCCCATGGGTGTGTGTGGTCCACTCCCCGATGACATGGTGGGACTGTTACTGGGACGCAGTAGCCTTTCCCTGAAGGGCTTTCAAGTTCTTCCAGGAGTCATAGACTCTGACTACACTAGTGAAATTAAAGTCATGGGAAATACTCCTTGGAACATTATTACCCTTACTGCAGGCATGAAAATTGCCCAATTAGTGTTACTCCCTTTGAAGAAAATGGGACACATTATTTCCTCACAAAAGCGAGGGAGTAGTGCCTTTGGTTCTTCTGATCATGCATACTGGGTGCAAGCCCTTGGAAAAGGCGGCCTGAATATTCCCTGATAATAGAAGGAAAGACTTTCTGAGGCTTATTGGATACTGAGGCCGATGTCTCTGTCTTTAGTCAAGCCCATTGGCCAACTTCTTGGCCTCTTCAGGAGGCAATGACGTCTTTGCAAGGTATCGGACAGTCCAAATCTCCCCTACAGAGTAGCAAATTACTTAAATGGAAAGATGATGAAGGTCATGAGGGAGTTTTTTAACCTTATTCACTCCCCTTTTTTGCCACTGAATCTTTGGGTCCGGAATGTCCTCTAAGCTATGAGGGTGTTACTTTATAGCCCCAGTCCTCAAGTTACTTCCCAGATGTTTGATCAGGGTTACCTCTCAAATCAAGGACTGGGAAAATTTAATCAAGGACTGCAGTATCCCTTAACTATGCCTGTAAAAAATGGGAGGTTTGGTTTAGGTCACCCTGAGGCTTTTCACTAATGGCCACTGCTTCTCCTGAGCCCCATCAGGAGACTGCTGATCCTATTACTCGGTTATTTGATGATCCTGTATGGGTGGAGCAGTGGCTGCTCTCTGAAAAAAAGCTTGCAGTGGCAACAGTGCTTGTTCAGGAGCAGCCTCAAGCCGGGCACATTGAGCATTCAAACACTCCTTGGAACACTCCTATTTTTGTGATTAAGAAAAAATCAGGGAAGTGGAGTTTGCTACAAGATTTGAGGGCAATAAATCGCTCCGTGGAAATTATGGGGCCTCTGCAGCCCGGCCTGCCCTCACCAGTGGCCACCCCTGCTGACTATTACTTGTTTGTTATAGATTGAAAGGATTGTTTTTTCACTATTCCACTTCTCCCTCAGGACCAGAAACGTTTTGCTTTCTCTTTACCTGCTGGTAGTTTTCAGCAAACAGCCCAGAGATTTCAGTGGAAGGTTCTACCCCAGGGCATGGCCAACAGTCCCATATTATGTCAGACTTTCGTGGCCATCAAACTTGTCTGATCATGTTTTCCTGAGGCTGACATCATTCATTACATGGATGACAACCTGTTGCTCATCCTGATCCGGAGCAGCTTCGGATTGTTTTTAAACTGACAATCTGCCCTTTGGCAATCCGGGCTTATTGCCTCAGAGAAAGTCCAGAGTGTAGCCCCATATGAATATCTTGGTAGGCTTATAGAGGGACATAATGTTCGCATGCAGAAGCTGCAAATTCGGTTGAACTCTTTATGAACACTTCATGATTTTCAAAAGTTGTTGGGGGACATCAACTGGTTACGTCCCTCCTTAGGTACTTCCGCTGCTCAGTTAATGCCACTTTTCAATATACTGAAAGGAGATTCTGACCCTCCATCTCCACGACATCTCACCCCAGAAACTCCGGCTGTGCTGCAATGGGTCCGGGAGGCCATTACCCAACAACAGATTTTTCGCATTTCTTTCACTGATCCGTGGTCATTTCTCATATTGCCCACATCCTACTTGCCAACGGGTGTATGTTGGCAACAGGGGCCAGTGGAATGGCTATACTTACCATCCTCGCGGTGACGCACCGTTACCCCATAGTATGAATCTGTTGCCCTCCTCATTGCAAAAGGCTGATGACGAGTCAGGGAGCTTTTTGGCCGTGAGCCTGCTTTAGTTGTAGTTCTCTTCAAATGATGTGGCTTTGGGAAACATGCCCTGTGTGGCAGTTGGCTGTAGCCCACTTTACTGGGCAAGTAGATTCCCATTATCCTTCTTCTCGACTTCTTACCTTTGCAAAAAATCATCCTTTTATTTTCCCTCAGGTTACCAGTACCCAGCCTTTGCAAGATGCTGATTTGGTTTTTACAGATGGCTCCTCTTCTGGAACAGCGGTTACTGTCATTAATAGTGTTGTTTCTCATTTTCAGATGGATTATGATTCCCCTCAATGAGTTGAACTATTCACTGTTTGTCAGGTTTTTGTGAACCTCCCCAGGAGACATTTTAATCTTTATACTGACAGTTATTATGTTGCAATTGTGCCTTGTCATTTGGAAATGGCTAGTCTCCACTCCGCCTCTTCCTCCTCCACTACTAACGTAATTACTCTTTTACAGACCATTCAATTGCTTAATCGTGCTCACACTGAACCCTTTTATGTTGCTCATATCCATGCTTATTCTGCCCTCCCTGGTCATTATCTGAAGGCAATGCCCTTGCTGATGAAGTTACACGATTTTTTGCATTCCCCTTATCGTCCCCTGCTTCCGCAGCTACTGCTTCTCATGCCCTTCATCATCAAAATGCTCAAAGTTTGCACCGACAGTTTTCACTGTCCCGGGAAGCAGCCCGACAAGTAGTGAAAGACTGTCTTATTTGTCCTCAGTTTCACTCCCCTCCCTATGAGGGCGTGAATCCTAAAGGTCTGTTGCCAGGACATCTATGGCAATGGATGTTACACATGTCCCTTTTTTTGGAAAGTTGGCCTATGTGCACGTTACAGTGAACACATGCTCTGGTTTTATTTTGCCTTAGTCCGATCAGGGGAAGCTGCTCGATATGTTACAGCCCATTGCTTTGCAGCCTTTGCTGTCATGGGCATTCCTAAATCTATCAAGACTGACAATGGCCCTGGTTATGTTAATAAGCCTTTTGCCCAATTTTGTTCCACATTTCAAATTTCTCCTACTATTGGAATCCCTTATAACCCACAGGGACAGGGCATAGTGGAACATGCCAATAGAACACTTAAAACACAATTATTAAAATTAAAAAGGGGGAATATGAACATTCTTCCAGGCATACACTTTTGGCACATGCATTATTAATCCTTAATTTTCTTAATTTGGACAATGAAGGGGTATCAGCTGCAGAACGCTTTTGGCGTCCTTCCCTGAGGGCAGAGATTTTAGTTCATTGGAAGGATCTTTTGATGGGCCAGTGGCAAGGACCTGACCCAGTGCTCCTCTGGGGGTGAGGCAGTGCTTGTGTTTTCCCTAGGAATGCGGAGGGACCCCATTGGCTCCTAGCCTGATTTATCCGCCTCTACACAAGTCCCTAGCTCCCACGTGCCAATGGAAGATCGGACGGGGTCTCTGATTTCCCCATTCAGGAAACTGTTCATCATCCTGCTGGAAACGATGCCACCCCATAGGCCCCCCATTCCAGGGTGATGCACTAAGTCATGCAGCCCTCTTGGGGCCCTCTTGGGGTCAACTGAAGGCGCTTACTTCTAAAGCTGAAAGCATGGTGCAGAACAGCAGGGATCTGCCTCTGACCCCTCTACACTGTTCTTAGCCATGATTGCTATAGTGGCTTGTCAGGTAGGCATGGTGGCAGTACATAGTTCTCCTTATTTGACTTATGTTCCCGACCCTCCCTTTTTAAGAGCTGTAGTTTGGAACGACGCTTTGGCCCCAGTATATGTTAGTAATGCTTCTCTATTGGGCCACCCCTCCACTGAGTCTATTACCCCACAGTGGATTGATGGGTTTTCTTATGAAGGGTGGTCTACCAAAGCGCCCATTTGTTTTTCATGTTTGTGGCACCCGCTTACCACAGGGGATCCAGGTTGTGTGCCAATTACTTCTACTTTAAAATATACTCATGGGCTTATGCTTCAAGGCATGGAGCACCAGCCTTGGATGAACAGAGAATGGATTATGTCTTTGTATGGCCCACTGAGGTCTCATACTACATCTTTTACAAAGACCCCACCTTCTGGAGGCCCCCTGTGTTCCAAGGCAGCATCATATTTTTTGTCTCAGTTTCCACCTTGGCGTAGGTGTCATTATTCTATGGCCACCTGGCATCGTATCCCCTGCATTAAAGAAGGGGTCATGGACTTGGCTACTCCTAATCCGCAAGTTAAGCCTGAATTACAGCATGTTGAAACCTCTGGAGCGTGGGTGGCGACGATCTTTTCCGCCTAAGCAGCACGCCCTCAGCTTGGTATTTGGAAACTTATGGCAGCTTTGGGGCCATTCTCATCTCCCACCAGTCTGAATTGAGCCAGCCATCTCACAATGGCTCCCATAAAGTGTTTGCCTGTGTTCCCCTCCCCCTTATGTTTTATTGGCCGGGCCCTGGAAAATTACTATGGAATCCTTTTATTTTTCCTTGAAGTGTTCTTATTGTAATCTCACTAATTGTGTTTCTCCTCAAAATAGAGGGCAGCAAGTTGTGGTATTGCATCATCCCTCTTTTGTTATGATGCTTGTGAACATTTCTGGGCCATGGTATCAGGACTCTGGCTGGCATGTACTTTCTCTAATGTCCACCTTGCTTGATCGCCCCCGAAGATTTATTGGACATTTAGCTACTGGTATTACTGCACTGGTCACACTGATTGCAGCAGCCACCACTTTAGTAGTGGCTTTGACTCAAGAAATTCACACTGCTCAGTACACAAACCATTTGGCTAAGAACATTTCCACTGCTCTCTCTAACCAAGATGCCATGGACGTTAAATTGGAGGCATTCAACCAACTCATCTTTGACAAAGCCTCCAACAACAACCACTGGGGAGAGGAGAACCTATTCAGTAAATGATGCTGGGAAAACTGGTTGACCACATGCAAAAGATTGAAACAGGACCCCTACCTATCACCATACACAAAAATTACCTCTAAATGAATCAAAGAACTAAACGTAAAACCTCAAACTATAAGAATCTTGGAAAGCACAGGAGACACCCTTATGGAAATTGGAACTGGGAACCAGTTCCTATTTAGAACTCTAAAGACCAATACCTTAAGAAATCAGATTGACAAGTGGGACCTCATCAAATTAACGAGCTTCTGCAAAGCAAAAGAAACCATCAAGAGAGCAGGGAGACAGTCCACAGAATGGGATAAAATATTTGCCAACTGTATATCTGACAAAGGCCTAACATCTAGGATCTACAAGGAACTCAAACGCACCAAAAGGAAAAAGACAAACAGTCACTTTAAAAAGTGGACAAAAGACATGAATAGACACTTCTCAAAAGAAGATATACAGGCAGCCAACAGAAACATGAAAAAGTGCTCAGCCTCACTCATCATCAGAGAAATGCAAATCAAAACCACACTGAGATACCACCTAACCCCTGTAAGAATGG
>CAUYQG010153211.1:0-49958 GCA_963574415.1 Tarsius wallacei
TACCACGCCCGGCTAATTTTTGATTATTGTAGAGATGAGGTCTCGCCAAGTTGCCCAGGCGGGTCTCGAACCCGCGGGCTCAGGCAATCCACTCACCTCAGCCTCCCAAGGCACGGGATTACAGGCTGAGCCACCGAGCCCAGCTACGAGTAGCTCTTAAAGGTCTGATGAGCCAGTGCCCTGAGAGTAAACACCTCTAGTCGACTCTATAACCTTGAACACAATTTGACTGAAACCTTAAACAAATGCAGCCCTCCTCTGATTGAACGCATTGAAGCCTGGAATACAGGCATAAGTGGCAATCAGCGGCAAAGTACACACGAGGAAAGGCCATGCTAAGGAGGAACGCGAGTCTTTGGCTAGCTGGAGGTATTGCCATCACTATGGTACACAGGTGAAGTTCTCTGCTGGTGACCCGCAAGTTCAGCGCATGCAGAGCTTCCAGTAAGGCAGAACAGCTGGTGTAAGCACCTTCCCACAAATAACAATAATATACTTTGGAAAAAATACAAAAACATTTAAGATTGACCATAAGCAGAAAGAAATGGGAGGAGGCTGGGTTCCATGGCTCAGCCTGTAATCCCAGCATTTTGGGAGGCTGAGGTGAGGGGATTGCCTGAGCCCACTGGTTTGAGAACAGCCTGGGCAACTTGGCAAGACCTCATCTCAATAAATCAAAAAAATTAGCCGGGCGTGGTGGCGTGTGCCTATAGTTCTGGCTACTTGGAAGGCTGAGGCGCAAGGATGGCCTGAACCCAGCAGGACAACACTGAGGTGGCCATGTGTGCGCCACTACACTCCAGCCTGGGTGACAGAGTAAGAATCCAACTCAAAAAAAAAAAAAAAGACGGGAACTGCATTCAGGCTTATGCAGCTTTTTGCTGGAGCACACGACCCCCCGGACTGCATGTGATGCCTGCTGCTCGAGCATAACGTATGCCTGGTTGAGGCAACAGAGCTGGGGCTGCCTAGACAGCAAGTCAACGAGGAGAGAACTCCAGGACAGAGCCACAGCATGAGGATGGAGACGTAACCACGAGATCTGTAAATGGAGACCAGCGGGCACCATGACTGGCTGTCTTGAACCTGAGAGCCACCTGTTATTTAATAAGTTGTTGTTTTCTGGAATTCACTATATGGAGTCCTAGTGATTTACTCCAAGTTGGGTCTTAAGTGCTGATTTTAATCTTAAGATTCTCGTATGTATCTACATAAGTGATATCAATCTAGTGCTATCCATTATGTTTTGATATCAAGAATATGCTAACCTCATTAAAATTGCTCTTTCCATCTTTTTTTTCATATTTTGGAACAGCTTGTATAGAACAGGAACTATGTGCTCCTAGAAAGTTTGGTAAATCTTCCAGTAAATGTATCTCAGCCTAGTGCTTTTATTAGAGGCAGTTCTTCAACTACCTTTTCCTGGTTATTCTTTTATTCAGATTTTCTTCCTCCTCTTGAGTGAATTTCTTAGAAAATCATTTATTTTATATATGTGTCCAAATATATATATATATGTAATCCTTGGAATTTGAGATTATATCCTCTTCCTTGTTCAGAGTATCACTCATATTTTCTTCATGTTTTTGTTTGATCCAACCTGCTACAGACTTGTCTACTACCAAAGAAAAAGCTTTTGGTTTTACTGATCATGATTCTGTTGTTGCTGCCATATTTATTAACCTCAGCTTTAGCTTTAATGCTTCTGCTTTCCTTGGGTTTGTTGTTTTTCTAGCTTCTTGAATTGAATGCTGTTTCATTTATGGTTAGTCTTTCTAGTTACAGTGAAATATGCATTGCTTATGCTGACTCCAGACAGTTCCCTTCTTCCAGTGAAAAAAAGGAGGCTGGGCTCAGTGGCTCAGCCTGTAATCCCAGCACTTTGAGAGGCCGAGGTGAGTGGACTGCCTGACCCCGTGAGTTTGAGACCTGCCCGGGCAACTTGGTGAGACCTCGTCTCTGCAATAAATAAATAAATAATTAGCCAGGTGTGGTAGCGTGCATCTGTAGTTCTGGCTACTTGGAAGGCTGAGGCAGAAGGATCGCTGGAGCCCAGCAGGTTGATGCTGGGATGGCCATGAGCGTGCCACTGCACTCCAGCCTGGGCAACAGAGTGAGACTCCAACTCAAAAAAAAGAATAAAGGAGACCCCTGGCTCCACTCCCAGCCTGTGAGGTACTAGACTGACCTCAAACTTCCACGCCTTGAGAACCAAGCATCAGAACCCCTGGTTGTGCATTATAAACACAGGGAGGGAAAAGTATTTCTAGGTGTGAGTTTGATATTTGGGTTTTTTTGGTCTGTTTTTGTTTTTTTACCACAGGTTTCCAGTTAGCAGGGCATTCAACAAAGGGTACAGACCTAAAGAGACACCAAATTATTTAGGTAAACATATCTGGTAAAACGTATCTGAGAATCTTCCAGACATTCAATCTGAAGAACTGGTAAGCTAAATAATGCCATCAAAGGCAGAGAGGTCACAGTTGGATAAGGATCAAGCATTAAGGCTGACACAATAGGTAAAAGTTGAAATCTCATAAAGAATCTGAAGTGAAAAGTAAATATTTAGGCTAATGAAAGTCATCAATATTTCTACCTCCATTGTAACAAATGTAGGAAAATCTTTCTGTCACCAATACTGGCTGAAGTCTCCTCTGAACCACTGACACACTTACTCAGAGTCAGAGGTGTCGATGAACTTGGAAGATACTGTGCCTCAAGAATGTGTAACTGAATCCTGCTGTTCACCGCTTGAAAACAAGTCCCCAGCTCAAGTTCCACGTGACAAACCTGCATATTAAAAAAGTGCCATTTGGTAATTAAGAAGGAAGTTCTGTGATTTTTTTAAAAATCAGAGATAAAGAGCTAGAGTAGACACTTTGAAAGTATTGCATTCTACTGATGCTCAAAGCCCTAAGCTATAAGAGAAAGGTAAGAGAATAAAAGTCATGGACTCTTTAAATATAAGTTCTTACGTGCAAGAATTCTGAAAATACAAGTCATATCTACAGACTGAACCTTCAAAGAGAGTGGCACTAAAAGCCAATTCAAATTAAAAACAAATTCATACATCTAATGACCAGCTTCTGTAAAGTAAGTCATTAAAGTCATTTTTTATAAAAAAAATTAAGCAATATTACTGGATAATATGCCAGTGAAATAAACACAAAAGGAATACACTTTCCAAAGAATTAAAAGTAGTCAATTAAATTATTCTGTGAGAACATACAAAGTATGATAAAAATGTTACATATGAAAATCATCAGTTTTTCCAATTACAGAAACCAGAATCAGAAGACAAAAGATTACTACAATCAACAGATTTGTGGATTAAGAGTTAAATTACTACGCTGAATGGAAGAAGCTGCAGAGAGTTGGCAAGAAAGAAGCTAGTCAAAGTGATGAGGCAGGAAATAATTTTTAAAAGGTCAAAGAAAACCTGAGGCACACAGTAAAATGAAGGAGACTTGGGGGAAAAGGGGAATTAAAATATGCTCTTCAGGCAGAAGAAAGCTGGTAACATGTCTGGAGATACAACATAAGACAGACTACTTGTGTGCATTCCAAGGTCCTTGGACTGAAAAATAAGAGAGAAACACAAAGTTGTCCAAACACAAAAACATTACTGTTAACATGTTGAAAAGAATGGAAATAAGCAAGAATGTAATGTTTACAGATCCTATGAGGGCTCAGCAGAGACAGACAAAAATCTTTGCTGTACAGATTCCAATAAAAGCATAGAACAACTTGAGGAGGGGGTTTATATTTCATAGTTGCCCATTATTCCCCAATAATTGGCTCATGGCTCACTGAAAGAAAAAAAAAAAAAAACCTTTCTATATAAATGACATTGACTGAAACCTGGGTATTCTCTAAAAACATGCTGTGTTTTAAAGTTGGTGATGCCATAAGAAATCAAGAGAGAGACAAAGGAAGTAATTGCTTAACAAGTATAAACTCAATTTCAACAGAGTAGATTCCCTCTTGAAAAAGCCTAAAATGATAGTAAGGCTTATTATTTGGTAAAAATGCTGACTTCTAATAAATAAGTGAATGTATTGCTTTTGATTTGAATCAGAATGCAAATGCATTAACTTTTCACATGAACTGATTTGGCAGCCATATAAAAAAATAAAATCTTTGCTGACTTAAAAAATTGTTGCTGTCCTTGGCATTAAAATAAACATTCTAAAAGATACAGTCGGTTATTGTTTATAAAACACAAGGGAAACCATGGTTAAAATTTTTAAATTCTTTTTTCGTTATAGTTTTGTTCTATGTAATAACACTTATGAAAAAACACCAAAAGGTGGCAAAATTCATTGTTACACAAACTCATGAAACAGAGCAACATTTGGTAATGGGCTTTTCCACTTCTGACTTGCCAATTTTGTTGTTTCAAAAATTCAATTTATGTTCCAGGACATTAATTCAGATCATGAAAAATTATTCGAAGTGGTTTTCAATCTCATAATAACCAAAAAGTTAAAATTCAAATCATTGACTGTATTTAATGAGCACAAAACCATGGGAGATGTAAGACACGGTCTCTGCTCCTGAATGCATCACTTTTTTTTAAAGAAAAGAAACTTTTATTAGCCTTCCTAGAACAGCTGAAGATGAAATGTTAGGCACAATTAGAGAAGACCATGATCTGTGAGGACTGGGAACATGTCAGGACTGTGCACGGTGGAGCCAAGAGGGTGGGCTTTGGAAGTAGGAAGCTCCATGCAAATCTTGACGTCCCCCATGGGTTGTGTGAACTCAGGAGATACTCCTGGTCCCGACCCTCAACAGGAATACAGGCCGGGCCTTGATCTGGTGTGGCTACTGGATCACTCAGCACTGAGCCAGCTTGAGGCAAGTACCACAGATGCCCGCTATGTCTTCAGGAAAACATGTCTCTTCACGTTATTCAACACAGAGATTTGAGGTCTGAGGTAACTACTTACATGACTGTCAAGGTCAAGAACTCCTTTTGTTGAGTAAAATGTTAGCACAACATGACAGCTGTGCTGTTCGTGTGAAGTAACTGGTGAGAATAGGTACGTGTGGCTCGTTCATTGTCACAGTGAGAACATCTATCTTCTTCTCCAACACTTGAGACACAGCAAGCTGTCCTTGCTTTAGCTAGCCCTATGACACCTTCATACCCAGCAACATGAATTCATGGCCCCAGCACAGCCCAGCCCTTCTCCTTCCTGGCATCGGTCTTTCTATCTCTAGTGCCTGGTATATGGCAGCTACACCGTCGCTCGTAAGACCCTTGATATACAAAATGTAATTTAGTTGAAATTTAGCCATAGTCCCCTTGGATTCTCCAAGGCAGATACAATAATCATGTCTCAATTCCCCAAAAAAGGCTTTCACTGAGCTCTCTTCTGATGTACTCTGTCTTTAAAGTTTTCATCTATGAGTTATCCATCTGAATAGTAAATTTGTGTCTTCTGTAAAATATGGTTGCAGATTACTATCTACTAAGCTAGTGTCAAAGATGCCAGAGACAAACTCCTGTCACAGTTACAGAACAAATGTGCTCTATTTTACCAGAAAATAAGTACAATCTAATTTGACATGTTTTATTCATCATTTATTCCTCCTTATCTTGCCTACCTACATACAAAAGTTCAGTGGTAATAATACACTAGGTCCTTACTAGGAGCAGAGTGAAATATAAAAAAACAGACAGAAACTTGAGTCTAGTTTTGTCTTGCTTAAAGCAAGTAAATTAAACAATTATTAAAGGGTAATAAATGCTATAAAGAAAACATGTTGGCCAGGCTTAGTGGCTCAGCCTATAATCCCAGCACTCTGGGAAACCGAGGCAAGTGGCTTGCCTGAGCCCATGGGTTCGAGACCAGCCTGGGCAACTTGGTGAACCCTCATCTCTACAATAAATAAAAAATTAGCTGGGCGTGGTAGCACATGCCTGTAGTTCTGGCTACTTGGAAGGCTGAGGCGGAAAGATCGCCAGAGCCCAGCAGGTTGACGCTAGGGTGGCCATGAATGTACCACTGCACTCCAGCCTGGGCGACGAAGTAAGACTCCAACTCAAAAAAAAAAGAAAATATATTGGAGGTTGAGATAAAGAAAAACAGGCAAAACAAAAACAAAAACAAAAACTATCAAGAAATTTCAAATTCTTCTGATCAATTAATGAATCTTTTTTATTTTCTAACCCCCAATTTCCCCTCCAATTTGGTGGTTCTCAGTCAGGCTCCAGACTAGAACCACCCATGGAGCTTTCAAAACCTACAAACATGTCTGCCTCACACCCCAACAAATTTTTTTTAAAGCTCCCAGGTGATTCTAATGTGAAGCCAGTGCTAAGAAGCACTTCAAGTTACCTTAAATAACTTTGGAAGTAGGTAAAATATAAATGCCACATAAATTTAAAATTACACATAGGTTTGACATTGTAAAAGCTTATGACTGATTTTTTTAAGTATTATCCTACACAGAAACTATATAATTAAGTAATTAGAATTTGCTAAACAATTTAAAGACAATTTTCAGCTGGCTAATTGAGAGAAGCAATTATCAGGTCTCAAAAATCAATCAACACTATTGGTAATCAAGCATTCGGCTGTGAAAACTTCCAATCAATTTATGAGCAAGTACAGAGCTTACTCATGACTATGGCAACTTTGCTCATCTGCTTCAGGGCCTTTGAATTGAGTTTGGAGTTTACACTAGCTTAGCAGTCATCTGCAACCATATTTTACAGAAAACACAAAGTTATCAGCTGTCCAAAAAATCTAATTAATAATTTAAAGCTATTCAAACTTCAGGGTTATTTTCCCTGAAGTATACAAAACATTAACAACAAATGTGCTAGGAGAAGGTGACCCTAAGGTTATTTTCCAATAAAGAAAAATGATTCTGTTAACGTTTTATCAAATGTTTCTAAAAGACTATTCTAAATGACTTTATTGTTATTGTTCCTTGAGAGCCTTTCAGATCCTCTACTATTCTACAGTATTCAAGTCATCCTTCAACAAGCAGACAAAACCCATCCCCTAAATAATTCTGAAAGTATGAAAGACTTTTAACACTACACACTATTATCACTTACAGAAATTTTTGACGGTGGTGTTATATCCAAAGAGTAATCCATTTCCTGTGTGCTAAGCGTTCTGAGTGATAGTGAACATTCTCCAATAGTTTTCTTCCTGGGAACCTGGGTTTGAATCTTAAATACAAGCCTTACAGTTTGCAGAGTTTGAAGTTTAATGGCAAATACAAAAGTTTCCATAAATTCAACAGCCTTGGAAAAAAACAAGAAAGCATAAAATATATAAATAAATGAATAATATGCCAATATAAAATAATATCTTATTTAATATCCAGAAAAGGTATATTTAGTTCTTTTTAAAACAAAAAAAAAGTTTTTTTAATGTAAATGAAAATGAGAATGGTTTTTGCAGAGTTTGTCCTGGATACAACCTTTCTCAATTTTACAATCATTCTTTCAATTACCTAAGAATTCAGGCCAGTATTAACACCTCCCTCAGCGGAATATAGCTTCTTCCTTCTGTGAAAATGAGATTGCTTTTCCATCTCTGGTTCTGCCATTCACCAAGAATTCCACGTGCCAGCCCTCTCAATGCCCAACGCTGGCTTGCTCACATCAGGACTTGAATTGCTTCTTTAAAGGAACACTCTTTGCCTAATGTTCTTCCTACTATCTCAAGCTTCAATCTCTCACCCCCCTTTTTAAATCTGAGAATCAAATTCCTCGACAGGGAAACAAAGGAAACCTGAGTTTAAAGTAACAGTTTCTCTCATGAGCCTCAGGTTTTCCGTGCTCAGAATGTTTTTAAAGTTATTTTATTCCTGTTGCTAATGTCGAATTGAAGCTAGACTGTGCTCTGCTGCCTATTTCCTTCTTTCCCTTGTGGAAAGGGAAGCTCTCTGGGCAGCTAACATGAATATTCTGGATATAGACACACCTCATTTTGCTGCACTTTGCTTTACTGTGCTTTGCAGATATTGCATTTTTCACACACTGAAGGCTTGTTGCAACTCTGCTTCCAGTAAGTTGCTCAGTGCCATTTTCCCAGCACACGTGCTCACTTCATGTCTCTGTGTCACACTTTTGGTAATTCTCACAATATGTCTAACTTTCTCATTATTATTATATCTGTTTTGGCGATTTGTGATTGGTGATCTTTGATGTTACCACTGCAAACGTTTTGGAGCACCACAACCTGCACCTACATCAGACAGGGAACTTAATCAATTGATAATGTGTGTGTTCTGATGGCTCCCCCATAGACCAGCTGTGCCCGTCTCTCCCTCTCCTTGGGCCTCCCTGTTCCCTGAGACACAATATTGAAATGAGGCCAGTTAATAACCCTACAATAGTCTCTAAGTGTTCAAGTGAAAGGAAGAACCACACACCTCTCACTTTACATCAAAAGCTAGAAATGAATGACTCAGAGGGGAAGGGTATTGGAAGGGGAAACAGGCCAAAGTCTAGGTCTCTACAGCAACAGTTGGCCAAGTTGCGACTGCAAAGGAGAAGTTCTGGAAGGAAATTGAGCATGCTTCTCCAGTGAACGCATGAATGACAAGGAAGTGAGCAGCCTGATTGCTGATATGGAGAAAGTTCGAGTGGTCCAGACAGAAGATCAAACCAGTCACAACATTCCCTTAAGCCAAAGCCTAACCCAGAGTAAGAACCTAACACTCTTTAATTCTACAAAGGCTGAGAGAGGTGAGGACACTGCAGAAGAAGAGCTGGAGCTAGCAGAGGAGCGTTCCTGAGGTTGAAGGAAGCAGCCGTCTCCATCCATGACGTCAAAGTGCAGGTGAAGCAGCAAGTGCTGATGGAGAAGCTGCAGCAAGTTCTCCAGAAGATCCAACTGAGATCATGGATGAAGGAGGATGCACTAACAACAGATTTTCATTGAAGATGGAACATCCTTCCATTGGAAGAAGAGGCCATCCAGGACTCCCATAGCTAGAGAGGAGAAGTCAGTGCCTGGCTTCAAAGCTTCAAGGGTCAGGCTGACCCTCTTGTTAGGGGCCAATGCAGGTGGTGACTTTAAGTTGAAGCCAGGACTCAGTGACCTTTTTAATAAACATAAGGCCCTAAAAAATCATGCTCAATCTACTCTGCCTATGCTCTATAAAGAGAACAACAAAGTCTGGATGGCAGCACAACTGTTTACAGCATGGTTTACAGACTATTTTAAACTCACTGTTGAGATCTACTGCTCAAAAAAAAAAAATTCCTTTCAAAATACTGCTATTCATTGAAAATGCACCTGGTCGTCCAACAGATCTGATGCAGAGGTACAAGGAGATTAATGTTGTTTCATACCACTAACAGCTCATGGATCAAGGAGTAATTTTGACTTTCTAGTCTTAGTATTTAAGAAATACATTTTATAAGGCTGTAGCTGCCACTGATAGTGATTCCGCTGATGTACCTGGGCAAAGTAAATTGAAAGCCTTCTGGAAAAGATTCATCATTCTAGATGCCATTAAAGATGTTGGTAATGCATGAAAGGAGGTCAAAATGTCAACAATGCCAGGCTCGGTGGCTCAGCCTGTAATCCCATGCTTTGGGAGGCTGAGGTGAGTGGATTGCCTGAGCCCGTGGGTTCGAGACCCACCTGGGCAACTTGGCGAGACCTCATCTCTACAATAAATCAAAAAATTAGCCGGACGTGGTAGCGCACACCTGTAGTTCCAGCTACTTGGAAGGCTGAGGCGGAAGGATCGCCAGAACCCAGCAGGTCAAGGCTGCAGTGGCCGGGAGCGGCCACTGCACTCCAGTCTGGGTGACAGAGTGAGGCTCCAACTCAAAAAAACCCAAAAAACCCCAAAAAACCAAAATGTCAATATTAACAGGAGTTTGCAAGAAGTTGATTCCAACCCTCATGGATGACTTGGAGGGCTTCAAGACTTCAGTTTAGGAAGTAATGCAAAGGTGGAGAAACAGCACGAGAACCCTAGAACTAGAACTAGAACTAGAACTAGAAGTGGAGCCTGAAGATGTAACTGAATTGCTGCAACCTTGTGATAAAATTGCTGTTTCTTGGAATGGAAGCCACTCCTGGCGAAAATGCTGTGAGCATTGTTGAAATGACAACACAGTATTGAGAAAGTTCCATCAACTTTGTTGACACAGCAGCAGCAGTGTTCAGAGGAGGGACTCCAATTTGAAAGAAGCTCTACTGTGGCCAAAATGCCACCAAACAGCATTACAAGCTAAGGAGAAATCATCCGTGAAGGGACGAGTCAATGATGCAGCATCATTGCAGCATCATTGACATGTCATTATCTTATTTTAAGAAATTGCTGCAGCCACCCTAGCCCTCAGCAACCACCACCCTGATTGGTCAGAACCATTGCATCAGGGCAAGACACTCTACCAGCAAAAGATTATAACTGGCTGAAGGCTCAGATGATCATTAGCATTTTTAGCAATAGAGTATTTTTAAATTAAGGAACGTACATTTCTTAGACATAATGCTATTGCACTTTGACTAAAGCACGGTGTAAACACTACTTTTATATGCACTGGGAAACCAAAAAGTTTGTGACTCTTTATTGCGATATCTGCTTCCTTGTGATGGTCTGGAACCAACCTCTGGTACCTCCCAGGTGTGCCTGTACTATGTCTCAGCCTCTGCTCTTACTGCACTCACCTCTGTCTGCACAGTGACAGTGTGTTTCTGAGTCTCCCACCACTGAGCTATCTTTTTCATTTAGAGTCTCAGGGCACAGGGTCACACCAATAATATATTACACATACAATATTTAACGAGCTTACAAATTAAGCAAGTATGCTAGTTTACTTTACATTCTCTACATTTTGCCCCAATAGAGATCTCCCAAACAGCTTTATACATAATAAGAAAACTTTAAAGGATTCCATAAAGGTTTTAATATGAGAACATTTTTTCCTAACTTAACTTAGTTTTATTTGAAAAATCAAAAAGTAAAATTCAGAAAGTATTCATCTTTGAGTGTTAAGAGTATAACCAGAGTTAAGATTTATTTCCACCTAGACTTTCAAAGATGCATATTTTCATAAAGTGAGATCCTAATACACACACACACACACACACACACACATACATATACACAAAACTGGTGTACATACATACACACACACCAATTTTGATTACTGCCTTTTACACTTATTAAGAACATTTTTCCATGTCCTTAGAAACACTTCCTAAACATTATTTTTTGCAACTGCCTAGTAGTCTACCACATGATGTTATGGGTTGAATTCTACCTCCCAAAAGATATATTGAAGTACTAACTCCCAGTCCCTCAGAACGGGAACTTCTGAGGAAACAGAAGTCATTTGTGGATGAAGAAAGGTAATATTGAAGTGAGGATGACTAGTGTCTTGTAAGATGAAGACCATGTGGATGTCACATGTGATGGACGCAGAGATTAGAGCGGTGTCCACAAGCCAAGGAGCACCAAGGATTGCTGGCCATCGCGGAAGCTAAAGAGAGGCATGGGGTAGAGTCTTCTCCTGAGAAGGACCCTGCACTGCTGACACTTGACTGTGGGCTTTCTCCAAAGCTGAAAGAAGAATGTCTGTCATTTTAAATCACCAGGTTGTGGTACACTCCTCTGTTATGGCAGCCCTGGGAAATTAGCATACATGGATATACCGTCGGATTTCTCATTCTTCTCTGTGAGACGTTTAGATTGTTTTCAATTTTTCCACCACGAAAAAACAGCCAAAAATATTTTATATATTTTTTGTTTGCATTTTAGCTTATTTTCATGGAAAGAGTTTCTAAGTAGAATTATGAGGTTAAAAACTATAACGAATTCAAGGTTTTTATATGTACTATCAAAATAATTTCAAAGAAGTTGTATGTTCTAATGTACTTGTAAAATTTTTCCCAATTCTAATAAGCAAAAAAGGAGAAAGAATGAAAGAGAGAGAGAAGGCAGTATGTAATTTAAATCGGTATTTCTACGATTAACAGTGAGAGTAAAAAATTTTTTTGGCAACGCTATCTCTTGGGGAAAAATTTGTATATGTTTATTAGTCTCTTGATTATCTTATTTGTAAATGACATTTCTTTCATAAGATACCTTTTCATTTGCATATAAAAACAATAACCTTTGACCTTATCCAAAGACAAAAATGAATATGCATTTAAATTAATGTGAAATCTACAGTCTAGAAAACCAAACTCTGGATTATAGTTCTCCCAGTTATATGGAAGTATTTAAAAGAAATGCACTGCAATTATGCAACTATTTTTCAAAGACAAAGTGGGCTGAAGGAAAGAAAAGATAAAATTTATTTCCATTTATATAAGTAAATAGGTTTCTTTTTTTTTTTTGAGTTGGAGTCTCACTGTCGCCTCAGCCTTCCAAGTAGCTGGAACTATAGACGCTTGCTACCACGCCCGGCTAATTTTTTTTGATTTATTGTAGAGATGAGGTCTCGCCAAGTTGCCCAGGCGGGTCACGAACCCGTAGGCTCAGGCAATCCACTCACCTCAGCCTCCCAAAGGCGTGGGATTACAGGCTGAGCCACCGAGCCCGGCATAAATAGGTTTCTTAATATGGTTCATCTTCCATGTATTTTAGTGATTAAGATATTCTTTTTAAATGCATCTTTTTTTTTTTTTTTTTTTTGAGTTGGACTCTCACTCTGTCACCCATACTCGAGTGCAGTGGCCGCTCTCGGCCACCGCAGCCTCGACCTGCTGGGCTCCGGCGATCCTTCCACCTCAGCCTTCCGAGTAGCCGGAATTACAGGCGCGCGCTACCACACCCAGGTGATTTTTAAAAAATTTATTGTAGAGATGAGGTCTCGCCAAGTTGCCCAGGTGGGTCTCGAACCCGCGGGCTCAGGCAATCCACTCACCTCAGCCTCCCAAAGGCGCGAGATTACAGGCTGAGCCACCGAGCCCAGCTTTAAATGCATCTTAATATTGAACAATGAAATACCAAATATTTTTGAAACTCAAAATTGTCTTAAAAAAGAAAAGAAACATAGTTTGTACTTTTCCCAAAGTAAAACATTCTGATTGTTTACATGGATAAAATAACATATATGAGAAAAACAGAAAACAAATTTAAACATAAACAGTCACTTACACTGGACCCTTCCTTGGCTGAAGACTTGAAATGCACTGGTTTGGGTAATGTTAATATTCCCTTTACAGAAATAGTAGGAGTATCTCCATAACTAGAGGGCCAACTTAAATCTCTGCACTAAAAAAAATCAGAAATACAGTGTGAATTTTACAAAGGACTCTGACAATACAAATATTTGACGTATTTCTTGAGTTAATGATATTAGATAAAGGCTACAAAAATAAACTTTAGTCTACTGAGACTTCATGTTTCATCCACATTATAAGTAAATTTTGATATTTAGAATTCTAGATGTCATATCAATTTCCTTCCTGAGGCTAAAAACATACAAACTTCCATCATCATATCCACTTATTTTTAGATACTTTATTAAATATTATTTTCTGTAAAATACAATGGAATCCCAAGTTCCCAAGATGGTATTGACCCATTCCCCAGAAAAAGGCAACAGTAGATGCTTACAATGTCTAAATATTCAATTTTGTAATAAAAGTTGGTGTTAACTATACTAATTTACCTGTAAAACTGTGATCCAGATCTGTTCTACTGAAGAATTATAAAACAATTTCACATTCAGTCTCCCAAAATCTCTTTCATCTCCTGAGAGAGTAATTGTATCTAGATTGTGAGAGAACAAAGATGTTTGAAATGCCATACAATCCTTCAATTAAGGTCCAATATAATCCAATTTTAAGAGCACAACTGAAAAATACTACAATTACTTTTCAGAGTTCCTGTTTTAATAAGACAAAAACTACATTTGAAAATACTAGGGGAAGATGTACTATAAAAAGCACAGGGTTTAAAAACTGAACCCAACTGCAATGTGAGAGGTTTAAATTAAAACTAAGAAAAGCCAGCCGGGCTCGGTAGCTCAGCCTGTAATCCCGCACTTTGGGAGGCTGAGGTGAGTGAATTGCCTGAGCCCGCAGGTTCGAGATCCGTCTGGGCAACTTGGCGAGACCTCATCTCTACAATACATCAAAAAATCAGCCGGGCATGGTAGCGCATGCCTGTAATTCCGGCTACTCGGAAGGCTGAGGTGGAAGGATCGCCGGAGCCCAGCAGGTCGAGGCTGCAGTGAGTGCCGGGAGCAGCCACTGCACTCCAGTCTGGGCGACAGAGTAAGACTCCAACTCAAAAAAAAAAAAAAATGTGGATGCTGAGGAACCAGATAGGAAGGGAATAGAAAATTGAACCAGGCAGTGTGTTAGGAAGGTGAGTTTGGAAGTGATTATGTTGTACAAATTGTGTTTTCCATTTGTGCTTATGATTTTTCATTAATTTGAACAGTAAATAACAAAAAAAACCATAAAATAAAATGAAATCCAGGCAGGAATCTGTCACTAGATTCTCTAAGGCTTTTTTTCCACCCAAAGGACTAAATGTTTACAGGGAGAAAGCAAGTTTAATTTATCAAACAAGCCATTTGCCTGGAAATTGAAAATACATGCTCTGTTTCACATTAGTGGCTCTCAAACTTTTTGGTTTCAGGACCAATTTTCACAATAACAAAAGTTATTAGGTGCTCTGAAAAGATTTTGTGTCTGTGGGCTGTATCTAGCAATATTTACTCACATTAAAACTTAAAATTGACCCTTACATTGGGGAGGTGAATCTCTCTCTCTCTCTCTCTAATTTACTTTCTAAATAAATATATTTTCCAATTAAAAAAACAAACAATATTGAGAAGTTATACAAATATTTGGTTGTTAACTCACTTAACAACAACGAACTTATTACATGTTCACATAAATAATGATTTTTTTCTTAAAAATAATGGTGTTTTCCAAAACAAAAAGAAATTTAGCAAGAAGAGTAGTATTGTCTTACATTTTTACCAATCTCTGTAGTATTAGAACACAGTTGGATTCTCACCTTTTCTGCCTTTAATTTGTGGGTGATGTGTTGTTTTGGTTGAAGTATATGAAGACAATGCCACCTAATAGAAATATAGAGGTGGAAAAGGAGGAACATTTCAGTAACCTTTCACTTAATTGCGGATATTCTTTTTTGCTGCTAAACCAAAGCTTGGCAAAACTTGGTAGTTTCTCTAAGGTTGGCTGCAATGTAGAATCTGAAACTCTAGCACTGACCTTTTCCTACTCTGTTCCTTGAAAATTAATTGTTCTATTTTTCAGTTTGAAATGACCTTTTGCCCATGCATGATTTTGTAACGTCAGGCATTGGTCATTTGGAAAATATTGGTTTGCTGAGGTATACAGATGATCCAAATGTGGCACAGTTCATTTTACACCATAAGAAAATTATATTTGTTAACGTCACCACTGATCTCATCAGAGAAGCTTTTGCGTACTAGGAAACTTTCAAGTTCATGGTGGCAGTTACAAGTTCTCCAACATTCTAATTTCAGCTTTAAATCTTTGAATTTTATTATTAGCAACAAAATGTCAGTTGTTTTCTTTGAAGGGACAACCTACTTTGCTCATTTTTGAGAAAATGTCTACCAAATACCCAAATCTGAACAGCCTAGTTTAACTATCAGCTACTCTTTCAAGGAAAAATGGTGTTCCATGGGAAAAGCAGTTCAACTGACAAATCAAGCAATTACACAAGTGGGTTTCTCAAGACAACGACCATACTTGGGTATAGAGCAGACGGCCTCTGTGTTCAGTTCCCATTTCATCCCACGGAATATGAAAGAGACATGTACAAGGAGTGAAATATAATAAAATATGATCATTTTTACTACTTCACCGAGGACATTTAAGATGAAAATGGTGCCCACTTCCTGCAAGAATGCAAACTGCTAGCATGGTTTGCTGCTACCCTGATATATCCCAAGGCACCAACAGTTTTTACTATTTCTTTTACACCTTCAGTGGAAATGTCAAAACAATTAGTGTTATTATGAAAGTAGTTCTGACCTCACACAATTTTCATAAGGGTCTTTTAGGGCCTCCCAGGGATCTGTAAGCCAAATTTTAAGAGATTCATATCCAGTGGAAAGCAAAAACCAGAGTGAGCCTCTAATCAAACAGTGTGACACACACATGCTTATCTGTAAAGATAATGTCATATATGATGAGCTATAGTGCTTTATAAAGAAGATATATTAAAATCCTCAGAAAGCAGAGAGCAGAGTCATTCTATAGACATGAAAAAATGTGATCAATTGAAGAAGAACATTCAAAGAAATAATCAGAACTTCTTACTTTACCAGTAGATACTAAGACCCTTAGCAATCAAAATTCAGATTACAGGTAACACGTGACATGTTTAAAGAGTCTCATATAGTGAAAGACTGAGGAGCTTCCATACTTCATGAGAATCTTCCAGAACTCAACTTCAGCCTGAATTTTTCCCAGGTTCAGACTGTTGTCAATCACACACCAATTTGATATTTGAATTATATGCAAACATAGAGAGCGTGGATGCAAGTTATATGACATAATCAAAAGATGAACACTGATGAATCTACAACCCAGTTAAGAGCCACATCTTTGTTTATGCCATTTAACCCATCTGTGTTCTTTCTCATCTGTCCCTCTGCCTTTTCCAATAGAGGAAGATGTTATCCTAAACTTCGGATTATTCCTTTGCTTTAAAAAATAGTTTTTTCAGATATGTATTTATCGTTAAATCATATTTGATTGACTTTGTATGCACTTCTGTAAACATGTTTCTTTTTCTGTCAACTTTATATTTCTATGATTCATCCACATTGGTTGCATGTAGCTGTGATCCACTCATTTTCATTGCTGTTCAGTATTCATTGTATGAATATACCATTGCACTTATTCTCTTGTGGGTGGCCATTTGAGTGCTCCCAGTTCTTTGCTATCATAAACAATGCTAATATAAAAATAATTGTACATGTCTCCTGGTACAAATATATAAGAGTTTCTCCTGGGTCTATATGAAGGGGTGGAATTGCTGGGTTGTAAGAGACACACATGCTTACCTGTACAATATAACGTCAAATTATCTTCTAAAGTTTCTGTACTCATTTATAGTTCCATATAGGGATATATAGCAGTGTCCATTGACCTACTTCCTTCCCAATACTTGCTATTGTCAGTTAATATAGTGGGTGTAGAATGGTGTCTTGAAGTGATTTTACTTTTTATTTTCTTGAGATTAAATGTCTTTCAGTCTGGATATTCACCATTCTTGCTCTCTCTTCCTTAAAATACCTGTTCATGACTTTTGCACATTTTTTCTGTTGAATCATTTTTCTTATTGATTTGTAGTTCTTTATGCATTATTGGTGTTTATTCTTTGTCAGATACAGTTTTGTGTCACTTAACAATGGGAATGCATTCTGAAAAATGCATCATTAGGCAATTTCATAGTTATGCAAAGATCACAGAGTGTACTTACACACACCTAGATGGAATAGCCTACCTATACCTATACCTATACCTATAGCTATACCTACACCTATACGTATACCTACACCTAGGCTATGTGACATAGCCTATTGCTCCTAGGCTACAAATTTGTTAGCATGTTACCTTACTGAATATTGTAGGCCACTGTAACACAATGATATTTGTATATTTAAAAACAGAACAATATGGTAAAGCTACAGTATAAAAGGGAAAAATAGGGCACTTAACCATGAATGGAGCTTGTAGGACTGGAATCTGTTCTGGGTGAGACAGTGAGTGGGTGGTGAGTGAATGTGAAGGCTCAGGATATCACTGTACACTACTGTGGACTTTATCAACACTGTACAGTTACATTTATACAAATATTTTTTCTTTAATAATAAATTAACCTTAGTTCACTGTATTTTCACTAAAACTTTTTTAATTTTTAAAAACTTTTGGGCTTTTTTTGTAATAACACTTAACTGAAAGTAGAAACACGTATAGCTATACAAAAATATTTTTTCTTTATATCCTCTCTCTATAAGCTTTTTTATAGTTAAAAAATTCTTTTTGCTTTTTAAACTTTATTGTTGAAGACTAAGACAGAAGCACACACATGAGCCTAGGCCCACACAGCATCAGGATCGTCAGTCTCAGTGTCTTCTACCTCCACATCTTGTCCCACTGCAAGGTCTTCAGGGGCAGTAGCATGTGTGAAGCTGTCAGCTCCAATAACAATGCCTTCTTCTGGAAAACCCCCTGAAGGACCTGCCAGAGGCTCTTCTTGAGGAGATGTCACTCTTTTCAGAAATATGTCCTTGGTGGCTCACTTGGTTTGTCCTTTTTTTCCCCAATCATAGATTTGTTTATAAGCAGATAATGTACCATGAGCAATCCTCTCTATTAAAAACATCTTTCCACATTGGGGTCCATGCTTTCAAACTTTTTTTAAGTTGGGGTCTTACTCTGTTCCCCAGGTTAAGTGCAGAGGCATGATCGGTGCTCACTGCCACCTTGACTTCCTGGGCTCAGGCGATCCTTCTGCCTCAGCCTCTCGAGTTGTTGGGACTACAGGCATGCCGCCATGCCTGGATAACTTTTTGATTTTTTGTAGAGACAAGGTCTTGTTATGTTGCCCAGAAGGCCTCAAATTCCTGAGCTCAAGAGATCCTTCTACCTTGGCCTCCTATAGTGTTGGGATTATAGACATGAGCCACTGTGCCCGGCCCATGTTTTCAAACTTTTTAAGGAGCTTGTTAAGGTTTGCAAAAACTTATGCAAACTATTCACTGTGAACTTTCTTGGGGGTTCTTTTTCTTCTGCAGTTTCCTTTTCTCTTGCCTCTTCTTCAGCTGTGTGTTCCTAGGTGATAGGATTTTTTCAGCTCTATTATAATCATAAAAGGGACCACTGTCATATGTTCATTGTTGGCAGAAACGTTGCTATGTGGTGCATAACTATATATGTGTTGCCAATAACTTCTCCCAGTTTGTAGCTTATTTTTTCAATTTTAAAGTTATCACTGTTTGGTTTTATGGGACAGGACTTTTTTGGATTGTTTACTTTTCCTATTCTAAGGTCACAAAGTCTTCTTTTAATCCATCTGTCTGGGATCTGCAGTACAGGGTTGAATTGAAGCAATGATTGAGGGTGTATTAACTGCTGTATTATGGCAACTTGGGTTGCCATAACAAATCACCACAGACAGGGTGACTTGAGCAACAGAAATTTATTTTCTAACAGTTCTGGAGGTTAAAAGTCTCATATTGAGTTGCCAGCAAATTTAGTTTCTGGTGAGGTCTCTCTTCCTCACTTGCAGATGGCCACCTTCTTGCTATGTCCTCGCTCCTCTTCTCAAGATATACAGAGAGAGAAAGAGCTGTGAGGTTTCCTTCTTTTCCTAGAAGGATGTCAGTTTTATTGGATTAGGGCCCCACCCTATGACCTCACTTAACCTTTATTCCCTCTTTATAGGCCCTAGCTCCAAATACAGTCACATTGGGGATTAGGGCTTCAACATGCATATGGGGAGAGTGGAGTGCACAATTCAATCTATAACAGACTATGTCTTTATCTTGTTCTTTACTTTAGAGAAAATTATTTTATCATTAAGAATGAGATTTGCTCCTGAGTAGATGTATTTTATCACGGTAAGCAAGTTCCTTTTTGTTTCTAGTTTGGTAAACATTTTTTGTTTGTTTGTAAGTCATGGTTGCATATTGAATTTTGACAAATTCTTTTTCTGAGTCTATTGAAGTGGTTGTAAGTTTTCTTTAATCTGTTAATGTGATAAATGCATTGTTGATTTTCTAGGGTTAAATTACCCCTGCATTTTTGGTATAAACTCAATTTGGTCAAGATGTATTATCATTTCTATGCCCTACTGGGTTTGCTGTGTCGATACTTTGTTTAGGAATTTTGCATTATGTTTATGAGTGAGATTGGCTTGTAATATTTCTTTCTCATATTGTATTTGTCTAGTTTTGATCTTGAGTTTATACCTACCTTATAGAATAGATTAGGAGAGTATATTCTCTCTCTCTCTCTCTCTCTCTCTCTCTCTCTCTCTTTCTGCTGGAAGAGGCATCATGGTATAGTGGTAAAGAGCACAAATTCCTAAGGTGGCAAAACATGTGTTAATGGGTCTTATAGTTATAATTCCCAGGTACAGAGAATAATGTGGGATGAGGCCAGTGGGCCTGTATTACCCAAACTCAAATTCTTTTTCATAAATATCCATATGATGAAGTCTATTAAGGTAACAACTAGAAAAAATTTTTTGCTTTTAAGCCTTTAGATAGCCAAGTTCTACTGACTGCTGAATGATATTACTGGCTATATCCCAAAGGCCTAAATTTTCTCCATTTTTCCATTTTAATCATGAATGTAAAAATATTATAAGGCTTAGAAATGTCAGCATAAAAATGTAGACATGATCTAACATCCATATAAAATAGTTATAGAATGTTAAAATACTTATGGTAATAACTGGATGCTCACAGGATACCCTTTCTCCCTAGGAGGCCAGATGAGAAATAAATAACTTTTAGAGATACAAATTAAAGGAAAAAATCCTGTAAATAGTTAACTGCTTTGCTTGCATGAAATTTCTTTCATGTTGTCTGGTGTTTCTCTAGCTATATAAGAGGAACTCAATCTTTATTTTTTGGCAGGGTTGTCTTCAGAGCTTCTACTAAATATGAGAGGAGACCCCAAAAACCCCAGAATTATCTTTTGGGGGGTTGAGCCCCTTGTAGTATAGGCTTCCCCTGCTAGGTAAGTGTTCTAGGATCCCATCAGCATCATTGTACAAGCTAGTGTTGTTATAAGAGGTTGAATTTGACTTCAGTGAATTTTTTTTGGAGAGTCTTTCAATGCATTTTTCAATTCACGATGGGTGATTTACGAGTTCACCTGCCCACACTACACTGAGTGTTCAGCAGCTTTTGACCAAAAATGGCATGACCCCATGCCTCATCCTCCCTATTCACCCAATCTCTCCCCAAGGGACTTTTTTTTGTTTTGTTTCCCTGGATTAAAAAAAAAGCCTCCAAGGGAAACATTTTGCTGATGTGGAAGAGGTGAAACAAAAAACGGCAGAAACACTAAAAGGCATCAACATTGACAAGTTCAAAGACTGTTTTGATAAGTGGAAGAAGCATCTTGATAGGTGTATTGCATCAAATGGAGAGTACTTTGAAGGTGACTGAAGTTTAAACATGTAAGAATAATTACACAGTTTTTAACAAGTAAATTTCAGGTTTCTTGGGTCCACCTCATAGATGGTGTTGAGGGTAGATAGTAAGATGCTTTGCTAGAGTTTTAGAGCTTCATTTTCACTATGTATTTTAATCCTCTACATTAAAGAGTGACAAATGCAACAAGGAGATATCTCATTCCTCTATCATCAGGACAGATGTTGGAGTGTTCAAAACTCTAAATGACCTTTTTTTACCCCTTCAGATTTGTTCCATCTTATAATTTGGAATGAAGGTCAAAGGGAAGCTATCCTATAAAGCTATAACTTTGAAACTCAAAGATTACAAATGGAGGGTTTTTTTGTCTTGTATATTTATATTTTTATATTTAAAAGTTCCAAATAATAGAATTCTTGCTTAAGCCTAGTGATTCTTCATTCCACTGTGTCTTGTTTACTAATGAGCTCCTCAAAGACATTCTGTATTTCTGTTATAGTGTTTTTATTCTATATTTTTTTTTAGTTCTTTCTTAAAATTTCCATCTCTCTGCTTTCATTAACCATCTGTTCTTGCATGTTGCCTTTAAATTCACAATCTGCTGACTCCAACATCCCTATTATATCTGAGTCTGGTTCAGATGCTTGCTCTGTCTCTTCAAACTGTGTTTTTTGCCTTCTAGTATGTCTTGTAATTTTTTGTTGAAAACCAGACATGATGGGTAAAAGGAACTCTGGTAAAAAGGCTTTTAGTGATGTAGTGGTAAGGTGTGGGGAAAGGGAAAACATCCTGTACCTCTATGAGTGGGTCACAGTCTTTTAGTGAGTCTTCTTCTCTGGACTGTGAACTTCACATGATTCCCAGTGCCCCCAACCCTCAATCTTGGGTGGGACAAGATGGCTAGAGGGAGCTGGAGTTGGATATTTCTGTTCCCCCAGGTTGGTGGGACTCTGATCAAACTCCAGTAGATCAGGCTGTGATATAGTTTCTTCTGAGGGCAAGTCTTGTTAAGAAAAACAGAATGCTTTGGCATATTTTAAGATGGTTCTTTTCTCCCTCCCCCTGTTGGAAGCACAAGGGGATTTTTCTTTGATAATGACTATGAGAACATGGTAGAGGTCCAGGAGCTAAATCTCACAAAAGTGTGAGGCCCTCCTATAGTTTTTAACCCCACACTTGTCTATAGTGAGCCTCCAGTATTTCATCAATTACTGTTCAGGTTTCCCAACCTTGGCACTGGTTCCGGCAGAGGTTTCTGCTCTGGCAAGTTGTAGTTCCTGTATCTGCCATTCTCTCCAATTTTTGAGGCAGTGATTTGCCCTAGGACCTATCTTCTCTGATGGATCTAAGAAGAGTTGTTAATTTTTCCATTTGTTCAGCTTTTTACTCATGGTTAGGATGGAGTAATGATGTCCAAACTTCTTATGTACCTGACTGAAAACCAGAAGTTGGTTCTTCACAGGCTAGAGTGCAGTGGCACAATTTCAGTTCACTGCAGCCTTGACCTCCTGAGCTCAGGGTGATCCTTCCACCTCAGCTTCCCGAGTAACTGAGACTACAGGCATGTGCCACCATGGCTAACTAATTTTTTTTTATGTTTTATAGAAATGAGGTCTTGCTATGTTGCCCAGCCTGGTCCCAAACTCCTGGGCTCAAGTGATTCTCCTGTCTTGGCTTCCCAAAATGCTGGGATTGCAGGCATGAGCCATTGTGCCTAGCCTTATTTTGAATATTAATACAACTTATCATATAGTTTCGGCCAAGTTTCCTCCTAGTTTATTGTGAATTGGCTATTTAGAATTCTCTTATCTAAGATTTTCTAGGACTATGATCACTACTGTGCAACATTTTTATTGGCTACTTCCATGCCTACTTTGAGGTTGAGTTCCTTTACAGTCACTTGCTAGAGGGTAAGAGGACAAAGGAATTCCTCAGATAATTGTTTTTGCAAGAGCTCTTGGGCATTTGGTGAGATTGAAGACACAGCAGTTACTCTCAAGGTATTTACAGTCTCATTTTCTAAACGGTGCCTCTCCAGGAAGTCTTTGGTGTAACCATATGTTCCCAGAGTCTGCATTGTGAGACAGATGGCAGAAAAATGGCTCTCCTTTTATTCCACACTGATTTAGTTCTTAAGAAGCGTTTGGTTACCTCTGTTGCCATCGGGTAGCATTCGTGTAATGAGAAGAAAATATGTTGACAGAATGATGGTCACCTCTATGGAGATGGGTCAGAATTAGGAACAAGTTAGGTATAGGTTAGCTGTGTTAAATAAATGGGTAGAAACGATGCAAAACAGGGAAAGCAAAACTGCTTGTTTTGGCAATAACTAAAGTGGCAGGCATCAAAATTAAGGTCAAAATATTAAAGTGAAATTCTGTGACTCAAAGGTCACAAGCTGGCAGCTCACAAGATGAGTCTGGGCCATATGTATTCTGTTTGGGCAACACTATGTTTTAAATGTCAGGAGATGTTACATAGAAAAGTATTAAGATTTCTGACTTCTCTTGTAAAATGCAAAGATTTGTCAGTTTTTGCCTCCATTCCTGGATGACAGAGTGGGTTGGTACCGAATTATTCTTGTCCCTTTAGGAGGAAGGATGAATCTACAGTTCTCCACATGGAATCTAGGTGGACTAAAA
Source organism: Tarsius wallacei (assembly GCA_963574415.1). NCBI lineage: Eukaryota > Metazoa > Chordata > Mammalia > Primates > Tarsiidae > Tarsius > Tarsius wallacei. The sequence goes on from CAUYQG010153211.1 coordinate 23,773, forward strand.
ATTTTAATATGAAAAATAAAAATTTAAAGTGTATGGGAGAAAGTGCAGGAGAATATCTTTGAGATTCTGTTGGAGGACAGATTTGTTCAATAAAACTCCAAAGAGTAGGTACTATCCATAAAAATTTTACTTTATCAAAATTGAGAATTCTCATTCAACAAAGGTCATCATAGACAAATAACCTACAGGGAAACAGATTAGGAAAGTCATTTTTAATGTGTAAAACCAACAAGGAATTAATGTTTAGAATATTCATGGAATTCTAGAACATATTCTAACTCATAGCAAGAAAATGTCAGAAAACACAGAACAGAATATTAATAAGTAGTTCATAGGAAAGGAAATGTATAATGATTAAGTCTTTTAAGTGGCTATAATAAGAAAAATGCAATTTAAAATAAATTAACTCCATTTTCTAACAATCCAGTTGACATTATGAAGTCAGATAACATCAAATGCTAGCCAAAGATGTGAGGACACAGAACCCTCATCTAATGCTAGGGGAACTATAAATAATCACAACAGTGCTATCTTGGAGTGCAAAGTGAAATTAAGAATATGTAAATACTATACCTAGAAATTCTATGAAATTTCAACATCTAGAGAACCATTTGCATAGAGTTTTGAAAAAAGATGTCCTAAAAAAAGATACATGAGAATGTTGTTCATAGCAATATTAATTGAACAAATGTCAGAAATAACATAGGTGTCCATCTCTAGGGGATTGTACAATAAAATGTGATGTCTATATATTTATTTATTTTTTGAGTCAGGCTCTCACTCTGTCACCCAGGCTGGAGTGCAGTGGCATGATCATAGCTCACTGCAGCCTTGACCTCCTGGCTCAGGAGATCCTTCCACCTCAGTTTCCCAAGTAGCTGGGACTACAGGCATGTGACACCATACCTGGCTCCTTTTAAAAAAAATTTTTTGTAGACATGAGGTCTTGCTATGTTACCCAGTCTGATCTTGAACTCCTGGGCTCAAGCAATCCTCCTGCCTTCATCTCCCAAAGTGCTAGGATTATAGGCATGAGCTACTGCTTGGCCAATATGTACATTTAATGGGTTACTATGCGGCAGGCAGACACTTGACATAAACAAGACATCTATCATGATATAGGTATACATATATTTAAATAAATATGCATGAAGGATGGGTTGAAGATCACACTTTAAATAAACTGGAGTGGGTGCCTATGCATGACAAGAAATTGGGATTAGGAAGAAGAAATAAAGAAAATTGAAATAAAACAAATTGAAGTGGAATACTTTGCAGGGATCATCCATGGTAGCATACTATGAATTGAGTAATATAATCCATTCAATTCTGTAAATCTAAAGTTACAAAAGACTTTAATTAAAAAAAGAGAACTACTCAGGAACCCCCCTTTATCCTCAGGGGATACGTTCTAAGACCCCTAGGAAACGTATTGAAACTTATGGCTTAGTGACAAGGATATATTCTGAGAAATGAGTCATGAAGCAATTTTGTCATTGTGTGAACATCATTTAGTGCACTTCCACAAACCAGATGGTATACTAACTACACACCTAGGCTGGATGGTGTAGCCTATTGCTCTGAGGCTACAAGCCTGCACTGCATGCTACTCTACTGAACATTGTTGGCAATTGTAACACAATGGTAAGTATTTGTGCATCTATTTTCATTTTTTCCCTCTCATTCAATACCTTTGGCATATTTGTGTATATAAGCATATCTAAATATAGGAAATATGTAGCAAAGATATGGTATATAATCTTATGGCACCAACATTGTATAGGCTGTCATTGACCAAAATATTATGCCTGGTGTAATTTTACTGTTTTTTCCTATGCAGGCATACCCATGATAAAGTTTAATTCATAAATTAGGCATAGTAAGAGATAAACAACAATTACTAATAACAAAATAGAGCATTTATAACAATATATTGTAATAAAAGTTATGTGAATGTGGTCTCTCTCTAAAAATATCTTATTGTCCTGTACTCACCCTTATTTATTTATTTATTTATTTATTTATTTATTTATTTATTTATTGAGTTGGAGTCTCACTCTGTCGCCCAGGCTGGAGGGCAGTGGCACACTCATGGCCACTGCAGCCTCAACCTGCTGGGCTCAGGCAATCCTTCCACCTCAGCCTTTCAAGTAGCTGGAACTACAGGCTCGGGCTACCCACTTGGCTTATTTTTGATTTATTGTAGAGACGAGGTCTTACCAAGTTGCTCAAGCTGGTTGCAAACCCCTGAGCTCAGGCAATCCTCTCACCTCAGCCTCCCAAAGTGCTGGGATTACAGGCTTGAGCTACTGCACCTGGCCTACCCTTCTTATTGTGGTAAAGAAGTGACAGAATGAAATGGTGTGAGATTTCATCATGCTACTTAGAGCAGCGCACAATTTAAAACTCATGAATTATTTATTTCTGGAATTTTCCATTTAATATTTTCAGACTGTGGTTGAACACAGATAACTAAAACTGAAGGAAGTGAAACTATGGATAAGGAGGATTACTATATTTATTTACATTTTGGCCAAAGATAACTCTTCTAATTCTTTTTTTTTTAAACTTGTGAAGATGGAATAAATTCCATAGTTTGGCCTGACCTGAGTGGGTCCACTCCAGACACTAATCTAGTTGTTGCCATTTCATGTTACCCAGGGACACATGTGTGGTCTTCCAATTTTGTTGTTTTCAGTGTATTATTTTATCTCTACTCAAAGTCCTCTGCACATAACTGCTGGACGACCTACACCACCTCTGCTTAAGCAGTGTCTTTCTAGAAAGCCAGAGGGAACATTCTTGGAAATGGACTGCCCTAATGCTTCTGAATTTGAAAAGGCAGATGGTGGTTGGACTTTATGAGGTCTCTTTGCACTCCTTCTTCATTTTCTGCCTGCTTTTACACAAATCCTCTCTGTGCAGATCTGGCTAAGTGTGTGAAGCACCCTTCAAGGAAGTGCATTAATGATCAGCCAAAATCTGGGTTGCTAGAGAGTCTTACTGCCTTCCATCTGCAGAGTCTGAGAAGCCCCTTCTGGCCTTTGCCATATTAAAGTTTTACAGCAACTGTGATATTTAGAGAAAACACACACGCAGGATGGGGATGGAAGGTTTGCCAGTCTTCCCAGCAGTGTCTCCCAGCAGGCTGGATTTATTGGACTTTTCATTTTCCTTCACCATTTGGATTTCTAAGTATTTTTTACTAGTTCAGTCTTTAAAGCAGAAAAATTCAGCCAAATTGTAACCAAACACTGCAGCCTCAGTCCCCTGAAGCCAAGAACAACTGCTAAACTCTTCCAACTTGGCTACAAAGCAACATCTGCTAAGTCCCTAGGCTCACCTCCCCAGCCAAAGAGATATCACACCCGCAGTACTGGGATTTTTATGAAAAAATAAAAATAGTGTTTCTAATATCTCTTTTTCTCCCTGGTATCTTTTGCTTTATTTAACGTTTCTTGTTTAGAAGTAACCAGAGTGATTTCACAATGATTAACAGAGCAAGGCTTGCTCCTTAGTTTTGAGTCATTCATTATTCAATAAGTGTTTGCTCAGTGTATGTGTAAGATATGTGGCTCTAATTCCTACCAGGTAATTGTTGGGTTGGCCTCTTCTTTTTGTGGTGAGATCTTGAATTTGTGTTTTTTGGACTACTCTGATCATAGCTCTATGAGATAAACAAATGCCTGAAATTAAATTACCTATGGGTGCCTTATAACTCTGACTTAAATTCTCACTTAGCAGTAGAGGAACTGTTTGGTTTTCATAAACATCACCTGTTTTTCACGCTGGGCTGGGATGAGGCAGAGTATGGTATGATGTGATATAATATTGTATAGGACAGTAGGTGGATCCCAGATTCACATAATAGCTCAAGCATCAGCTTTTCATTTTTTAGCTTTGAGATCTTGGGTAGGTATCTTACGTTTCTGAGCTTCAGTTTTAGTTAAAGTAATAAAAATATTTTTGCTTAGAGTTGCTGAAAAAAATTAAGGAAGGCATTGTGGGTACTTATTAAATGCTCATTAAATTTTGGCCTCTCCTTATGGCCCCCTAAGAGGAACATAAATTAAGTAAAAGGTTTCCTAGTCCTCAGGAACTGTTACTAACTGCCAGGGGTTGATCAGGGTCCTGTTACTCACTGTGAACAAAGCCAGTCATTGGACCATGAGTATTGCCAGGGAAGAAGTCTTTTTATTTGGGTGTTATGAGCCAAGGAGAACAAGAGATTGTCTCAAATCTGTATCTCCATCCTACTGAATTCAGGGATTTATATAGGGGGGCAGGAATGTAGAAAACAGGGGCTAGAAAGGGGCAAAGAAGAGGAGCTGGTAAATAGGAGGGGTCTGGCATTTTTTTGTCTGGATGAGGTGATCTGATAAGTTTCAGTTTCTTGATACTGAGGGTTGGTTTCTTGAGAAAGGAACTCACATATGACAAATGTAAGCTTTAGGGCCAGAAAGGTCAATTTGTTTATTTTTTTAAAACGGCAACCATTAGTTCTATGAGGAAGTTGAGCCAGTTTTGGAGCTAATAATCCAGTTAGGGAGATGAGACTGACTCTATGTAAAGCCACCAGAGAAAATGCCTCTGAGAAAAAATAAAATAGCGTGAGTTAACTCATTTTGTCCCCTCATCACCACCAATTCTTGAAAAGAAAGACTCCCTTTTCTTTTCTTTTAAAAATATGTTTATACTTGATGTTCAGAAAACTTTCTATAAATCAACAACCCTTCTCCTTGGGGAAATCAAATGCTTAGGTTTTATTTTTATTTTATCTTATTTTTTCCTTCCTTTCTTTCTTTCTTCCCTCCCTCCTTCCCTTCCTTCCTTTTTTTCTCCTTTTCCCCTCCCTCACATCTTTCCTCCCTCCCTTTCTCTTTCTCTCCTTCCTTCCCTCTTTCCTTTCCTTTCCTCTCCCTCCCTCACTCCCTCCCTTCTTTCCTTCCTTCCTTCCTTCCCCCCCATTCTTTCTTGTCAGGGGTCTCACTGTTGCTCAGGCTGAAGTGCAGTGCATACTCATGGCTTACTGCAGTCTTGACTGCTTGGGCTCAGGTGATTCTTCTGCCTCAGACACCCAAGTAACTGGGACTACAGGTGCATTCCACCCTACTCGGCTCATTTTTAAACGTTTTTGTAGAGATAAGGTCTTGCTATGTTGCATAGGCTGTTCTCAAACTCCTAGCCTCATGCAATCCTCGCACCTTCGCCTCCCAAAGTGCTGAGATTACAGGCGTGAGCAACCACATTTTATATAAGGCTTTAAATTAGGCTCAAACACACATACTTACACGCATGTACACAAATGTGATTGTGACTTTAGGGCTTCATGAGGATGTTCAGTTGAAAGTTGTGCAAATGTTTGATCTATCTGGTGCCAGCTCCTAGAACATGTTATTTCCAGTGTTTGCAAATAACAATCTAAATAGAAATCTGCTTGAAGAGATTCTACTAATATGTATGGACTGAAAAGCAATTTCCTTGCATGTTATAGCTTACAAGAATTGAAAACTCTCTTGATGTTTGCAATTGTGTAAATGTTCTTATGCTATTTGAGGTTTAGGTCATGGCAGGAGAGCTTGAATGTGTCATTTGATAGTGCTTTGTCAATGCAGATGTAATCTCTAGCAGGGGTTTCTTTTTGAAGTGATTATTTAAAGTCTTCAATGGTCTTATGCCAGCAAACTTAGGAAAAAAAGCAAGGACTTTGAAGCTAGTGAGATTTGGGTTCTAATCCATAACTTTTGGAATGAAGTGATCAAAATTTGCTGGGATAGTGGTGGTCACCTTTGCATAGGGGACATGGAACCTTCTGGAACCAAGGATTCCTTTTTAATGTTAACTGCTATTAAAACATTTCTTTAAAAAAAAAAATTTGTTGTGGAGTTGTGGGGAACATATGAGGATTTGCTACATAAGTAAATTGTGTGAAGGTGAGGTTTGTGCTTCTAGTGCTCAGGGAGGCCAAAGCAGGATTACCTGAAGCCAGGAGTTTGAGACCAGTCTGGGCAACATAAGACCCCCATTCTATAAAAACAATAAACAAAAACAAAGAATGAGAAGAGTCAGGACTTGTTTTGCTTCCACTTCTGATTCTTTCTTCAGTCTGATCATTTTTTTTTTTTGAGTTGGAGTCTCACTCTGTCACCTAGACTGGAGTGCAGTGGCCGCTCCCGGCCACTACAGCCTCGACCTGCTGGGCTCCAGCGATCCTTCTGCCTCAGCCTTCCAATAACTGGAACTACAGGCGTGCGCTACCACACCCGGCTAATTCTTTTTTGATTTATTGTAGAGATGAGGTCTCGCCAAGTTGCCCAGGCAGGTCTTGAACCTGTGGGCTCAGGCAATCTACTCACCTCGGCCTCCCAAAGTGCTGGGATTACAGGCTGAGCCACCGAGCCCAGCCCAGTCTGATCATTTTTAATGAGATGATATAAGTACAAGACTAGGAGAAAGGAACAAGAGTAACTGTCTTGACCAGTCTTTTACTTGATGTGGGATTACTCATTGCTCAGGTGTCAGTGGCCACTATTCCTGAACCCAGGCACAGATCAACCGAGCTGCCCCTCTAAGAGCTCCTGTGTCCCTTCATGTATTTTTTTGAGGGAATAAATGTAAACTCATGGCCCTTGCTCATTCTTCCTGGATGGGAGCGTTCTCAGGAGTGGAGAATTCAGGGCTCTGTGTGGTGCTGTTCACACCTTTCTGAACGAGTTTGGTCAAGTCTCAACCTCAGAGGGTGTTGGGGACAAACACATTCATTTTACTTGCTTTACGTGTTTGATGCTAAAGTAGGAAAGGCATATGGAAGGGCACTGCAATATGGCTCTCAGGAGTGGAAGGACACAGAACACGCAGAGATGCACATCAAGGCTCCGAAGCACCAAAATGAAGGGTGATATTCCCTTAAAGCAAAAAGGCATTTCTATGTGAAAGCCACACGTGAAATACCGTCAAGAACACAGGAACACACTTATCAGAGTCCAAATACATTAGATTTATTTTTCTTGCTGTTGCAAGACTGAAAGCACTTTAAGGGAACCGTGAGGAATTGGGAAAGGCTTCTTAAAGGATGTGGGTGCATGCTGGATGATGCTAGGGGTTAAAAGAAGTGGGGACCAACTAATTCAGAATTGAGCGTTTCAGGGAAGCAGGGGCAATTTTGTGATTTTGTATTATAATCATTTTTATAAGATAAACACCACGGTGGTTCCCCTGGGTAGAGGAGCAGCAGTCACTCGTGTTAGACAGAAGAGGGGGATGTTTCATCACTTTTGTGGTTGCAGGGTGGCCTTTTCTGTGTCTTCCCAAGGTGGGTGCCGAGTGGCCTTTTTGGGGTACTGTTCCGGTCTGTGGATGCGGGGTATGTTCCACTGGGAACACCACGGCCTGGAGGCCAGCGGGGACTGCTTCTCACTTTCCTACCTGCTTTCAGGAACATATATTTGTTGATCTGCTTTTCTAGAGGCTGAGAAGGAAGTCACAGCCCAGAGGGGGCCGAGGCTGAACTCTAGTACTGCGAGTCTCTAACTGGCTTTTGGAGGTCATGTAAAGGAACAAACTGAGAAACAACCAAAAACAAAGAGTCGAGCACAGCAGGGAGGTGAATGGGAGAAGGACCAAGGTGGTTCTCCTTGGTGAGGTCAAGGAGCGGCCTGAGAGATTGCAGAGGCTGAGTGCAGCTGCCCCTGTGGGCACATGTTTGTACACAGGAACACATAGGCGCACACGGATATAATAAAGAGCGCAGAGGTACATATGAGGAGCACACAGCTATATATGAGGAACACACAGGTACATATAAGGAGCACATGGTACATGTAAGGAGCACACGGGTACATTTGAGGAGCACATAAATACATGTAAGGAGCACATGGGTACATTTGAGAAGCACACAGGTACACATGAGCACAGTTAAATATGAGGAGCACATGAGTACATAGAAGGAGCACATAGGTACATCATATAAGGAGTGCATGGGTCCATAAAAGGGGAACCAAAAAAACCCCAGAATTGTCTTTCGGAGGGCAAGCCTCTTGCAGTACACTTGGAATTTTTTCCTCTGGATCTAATTGTCAACGAACGTTTGTATCTGGAAGTTGTGAGAAGGTTGCATCACGATTTACAGAAGAAATGCCCCAAGGTGTGATGAATACCGTGCTGAGTGTTCAGCAGTTTTTGACCAAAAACCAGTTTTCACCCTGGCGCCCTTCCCTCCCTATTCACTTGATCTCCCTGCGAGCGACCTTTTTGTTTCCCCAGATGAAAAATGTCCTCAAAGGGAAACATTTCGCTGTTGTGGAAGAGGTGAAACAAAAACTGCAGAAGCACTAAAAGCATTCAAATTGACGAGTTCAGAAACTGTTTAGAGCAGTGGAAAAAGGGACTCAAAAGATTCATCGCATCAAATGGAGACTACTTTTAAGGGGACTGAAGTTTAAACATGTGAGAATAATTACACAATTAAGTAAATTTGGGGGTGTTCGGACCCACCTTGTATAAGGAGCACATGGGAATACAGGGAGCCACAAAGTGTGAATAGAATTCCTGTTTTCTGACTTCAAAGTTAGCAACCAGGCCAGGCACGGGGCTCATGCCTGTAATCTCAGCGCTTTGGGAGGCTGAGGAGAGAGGATTGCTTGGGCCCAGGGGTTCGAGACCAGCCTGGACAAACTGGTGAGACCTTATCTCTACAGTAAATCAAAAAAATTAGCTGGTCTCAGTCACTTAGGAGGCTAAGGCAGAAGGATCACCTGAACCCAGCAGGTCGAGGCTGTGGTGACTGTGATCATGCCACTGCATGCCAGCCTGGGTGACAGAGTGAGACTCCGACTCAAAAAACAACAACAACAAAAGGTTATCAACCAGACTCCCTCCCAATGCAAAGGCAAAGTCCTTCATTTCCCCCTCTCTATCGTCTTCCTTATGTCAGTACCTAAATACATAATGTTCCCATTAATCTTTAGTTTATCTAGATCACAGTGAGAGGGGAAACTTTACTTTTGGGAAGTGAAACCTCAGGGTTTGGGGAGGTGTCATCACTCTTTGCTTTATATACTTACATATTCTTTTAAATTTATGGACTAATTTATTTTTAACTAAGTACATTAAAACAAAAAATGAAACAATTTTAGAAATGGTGCTGGTGGTGGATCATGTGATTTTCTGGTGATGATCTCTAAGGGATGATTTTAGAATTAATATCTCCTTTTATTTTGTGGGGAAATTCAAATTTCCCTCTTATGAAGGGGATGGCGTAAGTGTCTTGGATCTGCTAAATAGATAGTTTTGATGAAAAGCTAAAATCATGATTCTAATACAAATAAAAAATGAAAAATGCTAATTGTTTTATTTAATTCACTAGCTAATGGGAAGCCAGTAAGATGTACAACCATACATGTTCAGGAGAATTCAAAGAGCTGACACTTATATGGGCATTGAGGAATATTGAAATGGATTTACTTAATAAATACAAAACTGGCTTCTTGGAAAGAGAGTTTCACCCCTCCCTGACAAAATTCATTTGCAGTCTGTGGACAAGAGTCATTGGCATTGCTATCAGTCACCTACATTTACAGAACAGTCCAGTTACAGGATGCACTAGACAGGACATTTGTGTGCTATTTCAAAGTTTTTCACACTTTTTTCCCTGCCAGCTCAGAATAACATTTGTTAAAATCAAGCGTTTCTAGCTGGGGTTGGTGGCTCACGCCTACTTTTGGATGCCGAGGCGGGAGGATCACTTGAACATAGAGGTTTGAGACTAGCCCAAGCAACATAGTGAAACCTAGTCTCTGCTAAAAATAAAAAAAATTAGCCAGGTGTGGTGGCACATGCATGTAGTCCCAGCTACTCAGGATACTGAGGCAGAAGGATTGCCTGAGCCCAGGAGATCAAGGCTATGGTAAGCCGTGACTGTGCCACTGCGCTCTAGCCTGGGCAACAGAGTGAGACCATGACTTAAAAAAAATAGGAAAGAAAAGAAAAAAAGAATAAAAGGAAATTCAGGTGTTTCTGCCTGAGCCCTGCACTTAAGATTATGTATGTTAAAACAGAAAAAGGAGAGTATTAAATAATAAATGGTTATTTGTCATAATTTTATCCTGATGTTTATTTTCTGGGTGATAAACGATCAACCCAAAATGATTGCAAAACAAACCTCACTGACTTCAAGAATGCTAACAACATAATTATCGGTGAATAGTTTTAAATTTGCTTTTATTTTCTATTTTATCTTTGGGAAGGGGCAGAGAGCAAAGTATCTATTATTATAAACAGGATAATACATTAAAAACACTCAACTTCTTTTTAATGATGGTGTCTTCCTTTACTGCAGTGGGCATTTTTTTTCACTGAAAAATTGATATACAACACATTAAAAATATATTAACATTCTTAACTTACCTACTCATTAAACCAGAAGAATTTCATTTCTTCTCAAGATAGGTTATGTGCATGTATCTGCTGGAGTTTAGAAGGTTAGTACACACACACACACACACACACACACACACACACACACACACCACATTTCGTTTAATGGGAAAAATTTAAACAAATTTGATCTCATTGCAACCAGGAGGGGTCAGCCATGGGATGGGAGGCAGTACTATTGAGGGGTGAGTAGGAAGGGCTCATAAAATGATGCTTGTGTCCAACTGATCACTTGGAAAACAATCTGCTTTCTCTCAAATGCTTTTCCTGCTCCTTCCTTGCCATTTCTTTGCTATTTTTCATGTCACCACAAGGTATGCATATTGGGTGCTCTAATGTTTGTGTCTATAAAGAAAATTAATAGAATCTTATCTGGAAAAAAAAATTGAAAAATTGAAAAAGGGATGAAGAGAAGGAAGAGAGAGATTTCATTTTTTTTCTTTCTAATTGGGATCTCACTTTGTTGCACAGGCTGGGGTGCAGTGGCATGATCACAGCTCACCACAGCCTCAATCTCTTGGGACTACAGGTGTGTGCCATCATGCCAGCTAATTTTTTTGATGTTTTGTGGAGACGAGCTCTTGCTATGTTGCCCAGGTGGGTCTTGAACTTCTGGACTCAAGCAATCCTCCCTCCTCGGCCTCCCAAAGTGTTGGGATCACATGTGTGAACCACCAAGCCCAGCCCCTATTATAATTTTTAAAGAGAGGAGCACTAGCCACACCAAACCAAACCACAGCTGGGAAAAGGAACCTGAGCGTTCCTTCTGCCTATGGAAATACAATGTAAATTTAAGATAAAGTAAAAAGGATACAAGCGAGTTAGTATCAGCTGGATTCTTCCCTTTATTGATTTGCTGCACTGGACAGTACCCCTATGTACAGAGGGGGAAGGGGCAGGAAAGTTTTTTTCCCCAAGTTCCCTCGTTGAAAGGGTTTGCTTTGCTTTGAATGAGTTGCCCCCAACATTTTAGAAAATGTTTGTTTTTTAGATAGGATTTTGTTCACACTTCTTCAAATGTAGGCTCTGCAAAACCCAGGCAGGCAGGTAAATTCCAAAGACAGAGAACCTCCAGGGGAATAACTCTGCTTCTGGTTCCAAATGCTGGAAAGTCTCATCATCCGGGCTTCACACATTCATAATTGCATAGAGGCCAGTCTGAGGCTTGCTCCACAAACTCTTTTCATAGATGGTGAAAATTAATACTATAAATAAGACTCTGGAGATGTCTGGGGCTGGTAGTGCTTTTTATTTATAAAAGCAACTATATTCCAAGCATTTTAGGAATATCGTTTATTTAGTTATATTAAACACATATTTTGGCCAGGTGCAATGGTTCATGCCTGTAATCCCAGCACTCTGGGAAGCCAAGATGTAAGGATCGCTTGAGGCCAGGAGTTTGAGACCAGCCTCAGCAACATAACAAGACCTTGTCTCTACCAAAAAAAAAAAAAAATTAGCCAGGCATTGAGTTGCGCACCTGTGGTCCCAGCTACCTGGGATTGCTGAGGTGGAAGGATTGCCTGAGCCCAGGAAGTGGAGGCTGTAGTGATCATTCCACTGCACCTGCAGCCTGGACTGCAAAATGAGATCCAACTAAAACCAAAACCCAAAACACCATATTTATTATTATTATTATTTTAAAAACATATTTTTTATTTTAAAATTGTGCAGTTAAGGGTTAGGTATACAAATATGCATCGTTCAGGCACCCCATATTTATTATTTAGTCTGTCAAGCTCTGGGAGGCAAAAAGAAAAATCGGCCACTATGGCATGGGCTTTTAGAGTTGCAAATCTGGCTTTTTGAAGATCTCACTCAACCATAGTTTCAAGGAATGAACCAATGATCAAAGGAATATTGCAGCACAATTTGAATTACTATATGTAGCACACTAAATTAAATAAAATTTATTTTATGCCAAATCTCTTCACAATGGTGGTTTCTAAAGAATTACAGTTGGTTCAAAGTAGTTGTATCATTCATCAAACTTTTATTGAGAAAGTATGACTACACACCAGATGAATTTATAGCTTGCTTCACTGAACTGTGTTTAAACAACCAGATAAATTACTTTAACCAAGTTTCAACTTTTTTTTATTCATTCAGAAGTGATTTTGACTGTTAGACCAAAGTAAACTTGGCTTAATAAACACTTGACAGTTGTAGATAGTAAAACTATGCACTGACGATGTTACTTATTAAAATATAAAAAGACATTTTCAATACTAGTAAGATATAAAGTATTACATAGGTCACTTAAAATATGCAAATACCTTTAAAATATATATCTTCTGGTTGGTTTTAAGAGGTGTGTGTGTGTGTGTGTGTGTGTGTGTGTGTGTGTGTAAGACCCTATATTTTCTTGGTTTCTTTTTTTATTTTCTTAAGTTGGGTTCTTACTCTGTCACCCAGGATGGAGTGCAGTGGCATGATCATGGCTCACTGCAGCCTCTACCTCCTGGTCTTAGGTAATCTTTCCACCCCAGCCTCCCAAGAAGCTGGGACTATAGGTGAGTACCACCACACCTGGCTAATTGATTTTTTTGTAAAGATGGGATCTTGCTATGTTGCCCGGGGTGGGCTCGAACTCCTTGGCTTAAGCAATCCTCTCACCTCAGCCTCCCAAAGTGCTGGGATTATAGCATGAGCCACTGTGCCTGGCCGACCCTATGTTTTCACCTAACATTTTATTGGGTTGATTTAAACTAGGCCCTTTTTCAGAAAACAAGAACCCACTTTCCAAGGTCTTAATGAATTCTGCCCAGTGCAACATGGCCATCTAGTGTTAGGCATCTCAGCAGTGATCTCCTAAAAACCTAGAGGTAGAATTTTATGGTTGTTGTAGGAAAAGAACATAATGGGTGTCCTTAGTTTGTTTAGTGTTCCTTTTTGGTGTATGAAATTCAAAATTGAATGAATAACTATCAGAGTCGCTAAAGGACAAAGAAATACTACTAATTTCTACTGTCGCTAAAGGACAAAGAAATACTACTAATTTCCACTTACTTCATTGTGTACCAGCAGCTACATTGAGTGCTAACCCTGCTATATTTTATTTAATCCTCATAAGCCTAGTATGGTCTCTGTCGTTTACATATGGGAAACCGAAGTGTAGAATAGTTAAGTGACTTGCCCAAGGTCACACAGTTAGTAGATGATAGAGCCAGGCTTTAAATTCTGCTCAAAAGCCTCCCTTAACTACCGCTATTATTAGAAACTGATATTTTTGAAATAATTACTAATGTATTTGCCTCTTGGTAACTAAAAAAAATATTTTTTGTAGTACTACCATTAGGGTCAGATCACAAAGCTTCCTGTGGGAAGGGAAAAGATATCTACTTGGACCACAGAAGCTCATGGAGTTGGAGAGAAGGAGTCCATATGACATAGGAGAGATGCTTCCAGAGGAAAGAGAAAGTAATAGAAAGTCCTGGTGCCGGGGCAAAGGAATGTTGAGAAAGAGAGGAGGGCCAGGTAAGAGTTTCCTGGCTCTCCATGTCTTTGGGGTTGAGCAGGGGGTAGGTGTGGTTAAACATCCAAACACATTTGGGGCTGTCAGAGAGCCCCCAGGCTGCAGAGGTTGCCAGCAGTTAAGGGAAGTCTTGGAAGTGCTGTGGCTCTTGTTGAACATGGTGCCATTGCGTTAATTCAGTTCAGAAATGATGTTAGGGAGAGTGTTTCCATGGACGGGTCTCAAACAGTGCTCCTGTTCCCTGTGGCCTGGTCCATGGTGAGCAGGAGAATCAGATGTACTTGCAGGCTGTGGGGGAATGGAGAGGGACATGGAGGCTGAGCGACTGGTGGACTAGAAGAAGTCTGGAGTCATGGAAAGATGGTCACAGAACCAAGGGGCCTTGTGAATGAAGGCATGATGAGAGGTCTACATCTTTTCGGTGAGTGTCAACATGGTAGCCATGACAATGACTAGATGGAATGAGGCCAGCAAGGACCCAGAATATGGCACATGGACCAAAAACTCTTCCCCACATTGTCAGGAAATTTTTCGAACTCAGTAGAAGGCAGAATTGGTCGGGGAGATGCCTTAAGAGGAGAGAAACCACTGTCATAAAGAGTCTAAATCTGAAATGCATTGAGTCTTCACCTTAAGAGAACATTTAGAATACAAAGAGATGTTGTTACCTTTCTTTGATAGAATCAAGTGTTTCTTCCCAACACCATTTCAACTCTTCCTCCATGGCCATCAGCAGAACTGAGGTAAAAGCCAGCAGAAGCAAAATGAGAACAATTGTAGAAAATAAATTTGCATTTAGTGCACATTGGAGTCATTATGAATTCTAATTCTGCTACTTCATATTGATGTATGATACAACTATTGGAAATCACTTCTGGCAAGTTGAGCACTAACCTACTTCCCCTAAAGACAAACGAACTAGTGTAAAAATATCATGATGTACACCTTTAATATATACAATTAAAAAGCAAAACAAAAACAAACTGATCTGCATGACCCCTAGGAACTAGAAATTTCCATGAGCCTTGAGAAGGTGTCAGTCAGAAATTTTTTACCATATTATCCTCATCACTGGAAATCCCCAGTGGGCTAAAGGAGACACTTGGTGATGTCCCTTCTCTTTAGTTCTTACAGACAGATGGCCATCTGGGATAGCTGTACCTCTCGTGGACAGGTCACAAAATAGAAGAGTCATCTAAGCTGCTAAGGAGCTTTGTGACCTTGAGAACATCGTTTAATTTTTCTGAGCTCTAGGCTCTTCCTATATAAAAAGTAAATAACAGTGAAGTAGTGGTCACTGCACATAGTTTTTGCAAGGGTTGATGAACAGTGAGTACTGTGGAATATAAGATGCTATTATTCTTATAGTTAATACTGTTAGCATTGTTGTTACTGCCATTGTTTTTTATTTTTTATTTTTTGAGTTGGAATCTCACTCCGTCGCCCAGACTGGAGTACAGTGGCCGCTCCCGGCCACAGCAACCTCGACCTGCTGGGCTCCGGCGATCCTTCCGCCTCAGCCTTCCGAGTAGCTGGAACTACAGGCATGCGCTACTACGCCTGGCTAATTTTTTTGATTTATTGTAGAGATGAGGTCTCGCTTGCCCAGGCGGGTCTCAAACTCCCGGGCTCAGGCAATCCACTCACCTCAGCCTCCCAAGGCGTGGGATTACAGGCTGAGCCACCGAGCCCAGCTCACTGCCATTGTTAATTGGTATATTTTGAACTCACAGCTGGGAATGAAGAAGTGGATAAACAATCTAAGCACATGCAAAGCTATGTGTATGGTTTTATGAAACTACCACATATCATTCCCTTGAAACCCAGGATGTATAATTCAACGTTTTATTGCCTATTGCCTCATTTTCTAATTATCTTACTTAGCTTTGTTGATTCTCTCCATCTAAGTGATCATTTCTAGACTGGAGTAGTGTCTACTGGCACAGAAATATAGTAGTAGAGGTTCTAATATAATATGTATGGTACAGAAAAAAGCTATAAAATGTGAGCTAGAGATTAGAAATACTTTCAACCAATTTACAAGATGGAAATGTTCTTGAAAACATTGCTGAACAAATAGCACAGGAGAAGTTGAGTGCATATAAATTAGAAATTAAGAAATCAAACAATCCACTCAGGCTCTTAAAAACTCCAAATTCTTTCCTTGTATTTTGTTGTTTCTTTTGTTGCTTAAGCTTCTTTCATTGTCTTTTCTCCTTTATTATTATGAAAACAATGCAGCTTTTTGCTAACTGCAGATAAAAAGACAAATAAAAAGAATAGCATAAAGAATACCTCCTAGTCACTTTAACAACTTGGTAGACAGTTTTCCAGATCATTTTCATGCATTAAAAAAAAAAAATCAAACCACACCTATTATTTTGAAACTTACTAGGATCTATAAAACCAGTTCTATCATGTGGACATTGAGGTTGTCTTCAACTAGTCTCTTGTTGGATATTAGGTTATTTCCAATTCATTACTATTATATTGCCTTTAGCTGCTGTAACAGATTACCACCCATTTAGTGGCTAAAAGCAACGCAAATGTATTGTCTTACAGTTTAGGAGATCAGAAGTCTGAAATCAGTTTCACTAGGTTAAAGTCCAGGTGTCCGATGACCACTTGTATACCTAATCCTGAATTGTACCCCACATCTTTAACATAAAATAAATTAATTTAAAAAATAAAGTCCAGGTGTCAGCAGGGCTAGTTCCTTCTGGAGGCTCTGAGGGAGAATCCATTCTTACCTTTTCCAGTTTGGAGGGGCTGCCAGCATCCTTATCCCTGCTTTTGGCACACCATCTTCCCTTTTATGTGGTATCTCTCTCAATTTCTCTCTACAAGAACACTTGTGATTACAGCATTGGACCCACTTGGATAATCTAGAATAATCTCTTTATCTTAAATTGTTTTTTTTTTTTTTGAGTTAGAGTCTCACTCTGTCACCCATGCTGGAGTTTCGTATCTTAAATTGTTTAATCATGTTTGCGCGTTCTCTTGCCATACAACGTAACATATTCCCAGGTTCTGGAGATTAAGGTATGGCCATCTTGACGAATCATTATTCAGTCTTCAATAATTGTTATAAACAGGTACAGCAGGAATACAGAGGTACAAGAGTTTGGGGGAAGTACTAGAAAAAAGAAAGAAAGAAAGAAAATATCCTCTCCAAATCCTGAGACGTTTACAGAGTGATGAAAATGTTTAAAGACATAATAAGACATAATAGTTGTAAAACAGCCCAAATTTTTAATACTACTTAGAATGGGAACCAGAGATACTCATTTCAACCAGTTTGAAGTCTTGACCAATCTGTTGTCTATCAAAAAACCTAAAGGCCACCATGGCAGTAAAGGTAGACTGGGGTGGAAGGAGAGGTTGTGTATCTCAGGATGTGAGTCTCAGAGGAAGTGAAAGGCAAGCTGAAGTCTGTAGGAAAGGAAATGAATCGGGGATGGGGCATGAGGGATGAAGAAATTGACAAGCTGATCCCAACATTCAGATGGAAACAGAATGGAACCCTAATGTTTTAAACAATTTTGAAAAAGAAGAATAAAATTGGAGGGCTTACATTTCCCAGTTTCAAAACTTGCAACAAAACTACAGCAACGAAGGCAGGCCAGAACTAGCATAAGGACAGACAAAGAGACCAGCGAAAAGGAGTTGAGATAATAAATCTGTACATTTGCAGTCAATTGATTTTTGTCAATGTTGCCTCAATAATTCAATGGGTGAAGGAACAGTCTTTCCAACAAATGGTGCTGCGACAATCAGTTATTCAAAAGAAAAGAAAAAAAAAAAGCTTAGGCTTTACCTTTTATTGTACACAAAAGTTAACTCAAAATAGATCATAAACCTAAATAAAAGAATTAAAATGTGAAAACACCTAGAAGAAAGCATTAGTTGTTAGAAAATAGACGTAAAGGCTATAATACTGAGTGATCTATCACAGAAACAAAGAACTGAGTATCACATGTTCTCTCTCATAAGTGGACCTTGAACAACTTTTTTAATACTATAATAAAGGGACTGGCAGTAGTGAGAAAGTTTCTGGGGACGGTGGGGGTGGGAGTGACAGTAGTGGGAAACTGCCAGGGGAGCAGAGGCACACCTCATCAACAAGGATACCTGCATAATGAACATTTGTATACCTAACCCTGAATTGTACCCCACAAATTTAAAAAAAAAGAAAAAAAGAAAAGATAAAAACAAAAAAATTTAAATCAAATCACAATGAAATATCACTTTATAAGAACTAGAATGACTATAATAAAAAAAATATAACATGTGGTGGCAAGGATGTAGAAAAATGGAACTCATACTCTGCCAGTGAGAATGTAAAATGGTGTCACCACTTCAGAAAACAGTTTAATGGTTTCTCAAAATGTTAAACATAAAGTTATTATGTGATCCAGCAATTCTGCCAGGTTTCTACCCAAGAGAATTGAAAACATATGTCTATAAAAAGATTTGTACAAGAATGTTCATGGCAGCATTGCCTGTGATAGCTAAAGAGTGGAAACAACCCAAATGTCCATCATCTGTGGTGTATTCATACAATGCAATATTATTTGGAAATAAAATGGAATTAATAAAAAGGAAGAAAGTATTGCCACATGCTAAAACATGGACAGACTTTGAAAACATTATGCTGAATGACAGAAGCAGTAAATATGATCACATTTTAGGTAATTCCATGTATAGATATGTCCAGAATAGGCAGTCTTTAGCAACAGAAAAGTAGATTAGTGGTTATCTAGGGCTGGGGTGGGAGTAGGGTAGAAAGGGGAGTGATGCTATATTCTAAAATGAGTCTGTGGTGAGGGTTGCAATTCTCTAAGTATACTAAAACCCATTAAATTGTACATTTGAAATGAGTACGTTTTATAGTGTATAAATTATATCTGAATAAATATATTAAAATAAAATACTAATATATACTGCAATATGGGTAAACATAAATATTACACTGTGAAATAAGCAAGTTGCAAAAAAACCACATATTGTATAATTCCATTAAATGAAATGTCCAGAATAAGCAAATCCACAGAGACAGAAAGTAGATTAAGTGGCTACCTAAGATTTGGAGTGTGGGAAGAATGGGAAATAAGGTTTCCTTTTTGGGATGATGGAAATGTTCTAAAATTAGAACGTGACGATGGTTTCACAACTCTGTAGATATACTAAAACAATATTGAACTGTACACCTTAAATAGGTCCGCTTTATGGTATACAAATTATATCTCAATAAAGCTGTAAAAATTATAAAAAGCAGTCTGGAATTGACGTGGTTAACTTTTCTTCATTGTTGGGATGGATTAAAAAAGGGTGAGCCAGGTGCAGTGCCTCATGCCTATAATCCCAGCACTTTGGGAGGCTGAGCCCAGAGGATTGCCTGAGCCCAGGAGTTCGAGACCAGCTTGGGTAACATGGTAAGACCTTGTCTCTACAATAAATTAAAAAATTAGCCAGGCACAGTGGCATGTGCCTGTAGTCCCAACTACCCTGGAGTCTGAGACAAAAAGATTGCCTGAACCTAGCAGGTCGAGATTGCGGTGGCTTGTGATAGTGCTACCGCACTGGAACCTGGGTGATAGAGTGAGATCCTGATTCCAAAAAATAAGCGGGGGGGGGGAGGGGGGGCGTGCGAGATTGGAGGCAGGCAGGCATGCTCGTTTTCAGGTAAGAGTTAAAGCTGGCCAGTTTTCTTTATTTCAAATTTTATTAAAAATAGATACTGATTCTCTCCAAGGCCATGGGTAGAGTAGTTTCCCAGCTGTAGCCAATTGCTTATCATCCTCACAATTTTTGTTGCAGCCACCGCACGCTGGCACTATGTAACACGTGATGCATTCAGGGAGAAAGAGGATGATTTAGGACATATATGGTAAGAGCTGTTCCTTATTGAGTCAGCTGATTTCAGGTAGGGGATTAATCAGGCTGTCAAATTAGATGCAGCAGAAGAGGTAGGAACTTGTGGCTTTCTCAATTCAGCAAGGCAGCTGTTTGAACATGTTTATGCCTGCGGTGTTCGAGTGTCTTTCTCCTTGGCTATAATTGAGGGCTTACTCTAGACATACAGACGGCTCTTCTGTAACAAGTGATTGGTACTGACGTGTCAAAAAATCCCAAAACCTACTTCTTACACACCTCAAGGCCTCTCACTCATCACTTGAAACTCATAATAATGGCACATTTATGAAAGCTGATTTATTTTTAGTCTCCCTTTCTTCTGGTAATGAAGATACAGGCAAGCCATAATGTCACAAAATTCAAATGATAGGTAGGAACTTTTTAAACTGTTGGAGACATACATTAAAAAAAATACTATACTTGATGCTTGAACGACGTGGAGGGCTGATGCTCTAACCCCCTTTGTGTTTGAAAATCCACATAAAACTTTTGACTCCCCCCAATTTAATATTTATTAATAGCCTACTGTTAGAAGGCTTACCGATAACATAAACAGTTAATGAACACATATTTTGTATTACATATCTTATTCTTACAATTAAGTAAGCTAGAGAAAAGAAATGTTATTAAAGATTCTAAGAAGGAGAAAATATATTTATTATCATTAAGTGGAAGTGGATTATCATAAGGGTCTTCATCCTCGTCATCTTCACATTGAGTAGGCTGAGGAGGGAGAGGATGGGGGTTGAGGCAGAAGAAAATCTGCGTATAAGAGGACCCCGTGCAGTTCAAAACCAAGTTGTTCAAGGGTCTGCTGTAATACACGTTTTGTAAAGAAGAAGCGTAACTAGGCGTTGTGTTCACTTCTTGACTGTTTTGAAGGAGAGCTCCACATAGGAAATAAACCAAAGTCCATTAGCATATTCACTCATTTGCTAGCATGGTATGAGTATCACTTAGGATTCCAAGTGACCCTAAAGCCAAGGGAATGACATCTGACAAGCCATGCCTGACCAAGTGACTGATCCAGCCGTAGTTTTCTACGATGGCTGTAGGCCACAGCTCCTTAGAAGCATGCCTCGGTGTTCACCTGCAGTGGATTTGGGGCTTGAACTCTTCCTGGAAATCAGGTGGGAGGTAGTGTCCGGTCATAGACTTTCTCCCTATACCTGACTTATTTCTGGCCCCGCCCTCAGGGGGGTAGCCTCTGGCCAATGCATATTACCAGTCATGCGTCATGGGTTGCAGGTGATAGAGCAACGCTGAAAGCAATGTAGGAGCCATGCTTAATGTAATTGTGCACACCAGATAGGAATTTGAATAATTAGCTTGATTGTTTTGATTATAAAACTGCTTGCTATATTGCCCCAAGGTGCAGCTTCTTCTCCGAACTGCTGTCATCAGTTCCTCCCTAAGTTTTAATAAACCAGTATCTTTCCCGGCTGGACTTCTGGGTGACTTCTTTGGAAGAGGTAAACATGACGTGTAAGACCTCTCAGATTGGGGGATACCGTGTTATACCATATAACAGCCTTTCAATATTCTCAGTCTGGTTAATAAGGAGTTTCTCAGAACCTCCAGGAGCTCAGGTGGTTTTTTTTGTTTGAAGGCAAAGGCAAGTGTAGACAGAATGTGCTATTATTCCTGGAAGGAGATCTGGCCTTCCCTAGGGCCCTAGAAAACTACAGGGATCAGACACAGCTCTCACAGGCTCAGATCTAGGAATCTGCTTGTGGACACACAGGATTAAACATGCACCAACAGTCATCTGGTGACTTCTGCCTTCATCAGGTGTACTTAAAGTCAGAGTCCTGTGGAAATAGTAAATAGGCTCAAAGTATTGAAGACACAATCTCATCCTGATAGTTAAGGACACAGCATGCTACCACTTGCGCTGGCAGCATACGATTATGGATTTTTTTTTTTTTTTTGAGGCAGGGTCTCACTCAGTCACTTAGGTTGGAGTGCATTGGCACAATCACAATCATGGCCTTTACCACACCTGGGCTCATGTGATCCTCCTGCCTCAATCCTCTGAGTAGCTGGGACTACAGGTGTGTGCCACCATACCCAGCTTTTTTATTTTTTGTAGAGATGAAATCTTGCTAAGTTGCCTTGGCTGGTCTCAACCTCCTGGGCTCAAGCAATCCTCCCACCTCAGCCTCTCAAAGTGCTGGAATTACAGGTGTGAGCCACCATGCCTGGTCCATTATCAAATCTGAGCCTTGGAAAGGCTCACTCGGGACCGGAATGTTGCTGACTTTGTGAGGACACTTAGCTTAGTCTAAAGTCCCCCTGTTTAGTGATGAGGGGCCTGCGGTCCAAAGAGATGAAGAAAAGGTCAAAAAGTGAAGAGGCAGGACCTACCATCCCCCCTTCCTGAACTTGGTCCGTGTCCTTTCCCTCTACCCCAAGGCCTCCGAAATAACCTGGGCTTTGGTGTCTGTTCTTGAGCATGCACTAGTTCTGTGAAGTCACATCTCTTCATTTGTAAAGTGACAAAACAAAATCAGTTATGTAGGGGTTATAAAGGCAAAATGAGGTGTTAAAACATCCATCACTGTGTAAGTTATAAAAACTCTGTATGAGAGCCTGGGTTTGTTTTTCCTGTTCTTTGTCTCATCACTGATGAACTCTACCACATGAGGAGAATGTAATCACTGTGGCCCTGTTAAAATATGCCATCGTCCTGGGAATTTCAAACACACTGATATCAGATGTTGCAGATGAACTGGAGGTCTCATCAACACTGGATCTTGTTCCTGACCCACAAGAAGACTAAAGTATGTGAAAATCATTTGTAAAATGTAAAATGCTATAACAATGCTAGTTTTTTGTCCTTATTAATAGAACTTAAAATCATCTATTTTAATATATGTATGTATTTTGTCATCTTTAGCACAACTTTTTACCACAGGATTAAGACAAACCAGCTTTGGTGATAAACATACCTTTGTGCATGGGTAACCCTTGGCAACAAGAGGGGTAATTGCTGGAAACAGCTGCCTTCTGGTAAGAAAGGGAGATAAAAAATGAGGGAGGAATGTTCCAGACAGGTCTGAGAGAGCCCATGAGCTTAACCCTAACAGCTCCAGAGAGGGAATCTCAGGCAGTGAGTGAGATGTTGTCTGCCATGCAGAGTGCCATTTTGTTTGCATAAAGCAAACTCTGAAGCATATCTGGGGAGAGATTTCCCTGGGAATCAGGCTTTTCTTTAAGTCTTGTCAGCATCATTTAAATTTTTTAATTTTGACTTGTCGATTTATTTCTCTCAGCATGAATAAAATGTCTTTTTTTTTTTTTTTCGAGAGTTCCTTCTGGTCATAAATCTCTTGGCCAGTTGCCGTCAATTTCTGTGAGAAATTCCCTGAGAAGTCGGCTATATCTTTTTTAAAAAAATTTTTAATTTTGAAGATGTAGGTACAATTCAGTGTTAGGTATACAAATGTTCATTATGCAGGTACCCTTGTTGATGAGGTGTGCCTCTCCCTCCCCTGGCAGTTTTCCACTACTGCCAATCCCACCTCCCACCCCCACCGGGCAGTTTCCCACTACTGCCAATCCCTTTCTTATAGTATTATGTTAATTTTTCAAGGTCCGCTTATGAATGAGAACATGTGGTACTCAGTTCTTGGTTTCTGTGATAGATCACTCGGTATTATAGCCTCTAAGTCCATCCAAGTTGCTGCGAAGTTCAACTAGTGTTGTAGAACATGTGGGAAGATGTGGAAAGGTATAAAAATGAAAATTAAAGTCACATGTAATTGAGCACCAAGTTCTGCCTGAGTGTTGATTTGAACTGGAAATGAACATGGAAACATGAAAACGGTTGGCTTGTTAAGGAGACGGGAAAGGTCATTTTTTTCCTTCTTTTTTCTTTCTTTTTATTTCTGGCTTGCAATGGTTTCTTTTTTAAAAATTTCAATAACTTTAGGGGGTACAGATGATTTTTGGTTACATGGATGTGTCGTATGGTGGCAAAGTCTGGGCTTTAAGTATACCCTCCACTCCCACCTGGGCACATGGTACCTGACTGGTAATTTTTCATCCCTTCACGCCTTTTCCCCTCCCCCTTCTGAGTCTTCAATGTACATTATGCTATTCTTTCTGCCTTTGCAGCCCCTAAGTTTAGCTCCCACTTATAAGTGAGAACATACGGTGTTTGGTTTTCTGTTCCTGCTTTACTTAGGAGGACGGTCTCCAATTCCATCTCATTGCTGCAAAAGACATAATTTCATTCCTTTTTATGGCTGAATAGTATTCCATGGTGTGTATGTGTGTGCATGTGGATATCACATTTTCATTATCCTGCAGTGGTTTCTTTTAGTCCTTTTAATGGAAATACATAGGTGGAAGAGAGCTATAAAATATTGGTAAATTTTATAAATTTAGAATGTCATTTTATATACAGGTTTATTGTCTGTTATCTTCACTTAAAGCATATTGTAAGCTTATCTCTTGTGTGTAAATATTTTTCTAAAACATGATTTAAATGACTCCTTTGTATTCCATCATCTGAATAAATCATAACTGATTTAAAAATTCCCTAATACTATAAGAAAAGGATTGGCAGTATTGGAAAACTGCTGGGGGTGGGGGGCAGGATTGGCAGTAGTGAGAATCTGCTGGGGGGGCACACCTCATCAACAAGGGTACCTGCATAATGAACATTTGTATACCTAATCCTAAATTGTACCCCACATCTTTAAAATAAAAAAATTTTTTTAATTTCCTATTGTATATATTTAGTTTGCTCCATTCTTTACTACAGTATTATACATAAAACTGGGTTAGGTGTGGTGGCTCACACTTGTAATCCATTACTATGAGGCCAAGGCAGGAGGATTTCTTGATCCCAGGAGTTTGAGACCAGCCTCAACAACATAATGAGACCTCATCTTTTCAAAAAATAAAAAAATTAGCTGAGCATGGTGGCTTGTGCCTGTAATCCCAGCTACTTGGGAGGCTGAGGCAGAAGGATTGCCTGAGCCTAGGAGGTCAAGGCTGTGGTAAGTCATGATTGTGCCATTGCACTCCAGTCTGGGCAGCAGAGTGAGATCCCGACTCATTAAAACAAACAAACAAACAAACAAACAAACAAACAAAACCTGTGCTCAATATCCTTATACATCCTGTTTGTGTGGGTCCCTATTGCTTCATGGAGATAAATACTTTGAAGTAAAATCACACGATCAAAGGGTGTTCAGGTTTTTTAAGCTCCAGACACACAGTGCTGCTGGATTGTGTTCTGAAAATACCCTGCAAATTTATACTCTGAGGGCAAATGCTCAAGAAGGGGCAGAGACAGAGACTGGGAAGTGGGAATCGTGGTGAATTGACCTGGAGAAAGAGCTTGGGGGACGCCTCTGAGAAGAGCCTTGCAAGAAAGGGAGGAGATGGGATTCTCAGGAAAGAACCCAGGATACGAACCTGAATCAGTGGCAAAGCCAGCAACGTGAGCTGAGGACAACACAGCAGCTTAAAGTACAGGTTAAGAAAAAGATGAGTATAAAAAAGTCATTAAACTCTTATGAGCTTTACAAAAATTTTCTAAGGTAGTTTATAAAGGGGACCCCCCAAAACGAATTTATTTATAAATAATTGTGTATTTATTCTTACATGTTTAGACTTCAGTCACCTTCAAAGTCCTTTCTGTTTGATGCAATACACCCATCGAAACGCTTTCTCCACTGCTCAAAACAGTTTTTGAACTTGTTAATTTTGATGCCTTTTAGTGCTTCTGCCATTTTTTGTTTCACCTCTTCCACATTGGCAAAACGTTTTCCTTTGAGGACTTTTTTTAATCCAGGGAAACAAAAAAATGTTGCTCTGGGTGAGATTGCGATAGGAAGGTTGGTGGACGGGGTCATACTGTTTTTGGCCAAAAACTACCGAACACTCAGCACGATGTGGGCAGGTGCATCGTCATGGTGGAAGAACCCGTGCTCTTTGCCACAACTTGGGACATTTTTCTGCAAATCATGACACAACTTTCTCAAAACTTCCAAGTAAAAACTGATGGGTTCCCAGAACATTTACCTAGTGGGAGAAGCCTGCACTACAAAAGACCCACCCTCCAAAAAAGATAATTTTGCTTTTTTGGGGGGTTGCCCCTCAGATTATCATCCCAGTCACTGATGAGGAAAACTGAGTGACAGAAATTAAGTGACTTTACCACCACCACACTAATAAAAATGGCAGAACACATTAAAAATGATGCCTTCTAGCCGGGCTCGGTGGCTCAGCCTGTAATCCCGCGCCTTTGGGAGGCTGAGGTGAGTGGATTGCATGAGCCCGCGGGTTCGAGACCCGCCTGGGCAAGCAAGACCTCATCTCTACAATAAATCAAAAAAATCAGCCG
>CAUYQG010153212.1:0-20444 GCA_963574415.1 Tarsius wallacei
GCCACATGTGTATGTATCCCCAAATAATACCTCCTTGAGTTTTGAGCTTTATAAAAACGGTATGTTAGTCTTAGTTAATTATTCCCAGAAATTCAACCCAATGTTTCAAAATATACATGCGTGTATTTCTTGTTTCATGTATGGCTTGCAATGGTAGCTACATATTACATAGTTTAATTTAAAATTGCATATGAAAAAATTATTATTTAATTTCTTAATTTATTTTGAAGTGGATGAAAACCTCATTTTTATTCTAATCTTATATTTACTTTGTTAGTTATCTATTTAAAAGAGGTGTCCAATAATTGATCTCTCCCTGGTTTTAATAAGGCTCCTCAAAATGTGTATTAACACTTTTTTAATGAAAAATGAGGTCAGACACTTTTTCTGAAAGTAAATTGAATTTGGCCGATTATGTTGATATGAACACTGCTTTTGCCAATTAAATTATATTGTAAATATTTTCTATAAAGTTGTTGATTCAAATCTGTAGCCTCAAGTTTTATATTCAAAAGATTAATAAGTTAAAGGTATTTTATCAAAATTATTGCATTGGCAAAGATATATTACTGTAAGTACTTTATTTTCTCAAATTTTTATAGGTATAGTTGATGGAAAATTATGTCTCAAAATGAAAGTATAACATATAACAGTCATTTGATTAATTCTGGAAAGTCAGTTTAGTAAGCTTTTCGAAATTTAATTAGTAAATAACTCGGCAACAAATCCTTTAGTAAATCAGAGGGTTTTTTGTTTTCACAGAATTAAAGGCCTAATCAAGTTGTCTGTCAAAAACTAAAATTTTACTTAAAAATTTTTGAATTATGACCACTTATGTACCTAAGTCTGAATTGTATCCCACATTTTATAAGAAAAAATAAAAGAAGAAAAAATTATTTTTGATGATATGTCATTGTGTGTTTTTTGGCCCATGACTTGGACACCCATTCCATTCTTTCCTGCTTATTTATGGGAACAATATATTATGAGTTCTTTCATCTATAAAGATAAAAAACAAGAACAAAATTTATACTGCAGTGTGTCTCATTAGAAAAAAGCAAACGTCATCCTCAGATTCAAGAACTAATTTGGAAAAAAGTCATGTTCATTTAAGAGGTGTAATTCTAACCAATTTTGTTTTTCATCTTTACTAGTTACTTATCAAAATGTGTAATAT
The DNA here is from genome assembly GCA_963574415.1 of Tarsius wallacei. Taxonomy (NCBI): domain Eukaryota; kingdom Metazoa; phylum Chordata; class Mammalia; order Primates; family Tarsiidae; genus Tarsius; species Tarsius wallacei. The sequence continues at coordinate 1,178 of CAUYQG010153212.1, forward strand.
TTTATGCTCTTCTGATTAACTGTATACTACTACTAATTAAATAATAAAAATGTTAATACTTAGAGAATTTGTGTCACAAAAAATTTATTTCAATCCCTATATACCTTTTGTAGAGTTTGATGGTAAGACGACAAATAAAGAACCTTTAAACATAATAAATATATTACTTTAGGATAAATTATGTAAGAGAAACTGAATGAAATGGTAATATTGGAGGTGGAAAAATCATGTAAAATTTCTGTTAAAGACTCCGTTCATCATTCTGGTTCCTTTTAATCAGCAATAAAAAGTTTCAAATTAGTATGGTATTTTTGTTTCATTAAATGCATGCAAAAATATGATGAAATCAATTTATTTAAAAGTATAATATTTAAAATTTGCTTGAAATGATAACTCTTCAAATACTTAAACTTTTTTTTTTTTTGGGTTGGAGGTCTCACCCTGTTACCCAGACTGGTGTGCAGTGGCAACATCACAGCTCACTGCAGCCTAAAACTCCTGGGCTCAAGCAATCCTCCCTCCTCAGCCTCCCCAAGTAGCTGGGAATACAGGCCCGTGCCACCACACCCGGCTATATTTATGATAAGAAATTTCAAATGTTAGCTTCAAGATGTGTAATAGAGTATATCGTTTTCCAAAATGATTTTAAGTGGCAAATAACGAAAAAGTGTAAAGACCACTGCTGAAGAACACGGTCTCAGTGAAGCTCAGAGAGAAATTTGGGTTGGTGGATAGACACCACAGACACACAAATGCAAAAACTTCGTTTTATTTTATGACTCTTTTTTATTTCTAGATATAGCAGAAACTGCTGTAACTTGATGTATGTGAGCTTATTCGCCAGATGGGTCACACAACCTTGCAATGGATGAAGTTTTGGGTATGTCTCTGAGCAATCCACAAATATGGTACTTACTCAATTTGGTCACTAGGTGGCAAATGTGCACTGGGCACGAAGCCCTATTTCCCCCTCCCTTTCTCTGCTCTTCCTGAATCTTCCACCTCCTCCTGCAAAAAGGAAAAGAACATTAATGATAGCAACAGCAACAAACAATAACAGGAAGTATTTTTCATGTCATTCCATTTGCCAGGAAAAATCATAAGTTCTTATCATCTCTGTGAATTTCAGAAACGACCTTATTTGTGGACATAACTTAGTCTTACATTAATAAATTATTATTTATTAATATATTTGCAAATAATGTTGGTTAATACATCTCTCTGATATAATCATGCAGCTTGACCACACACACACACAAATAAACTAATGCTATCTAGGTAAGCACTTTGCCAGTAGCCAAACCAAAAAAATAACAGCAGTTAGCAGCAGCATCTGTGACATTCTAAGCATTAGGCTAAGACCTTCATTTCACTGAATCTTCAAACATCTCTAAAAGATAGATGCTAATATCACCCCCATGTTACAAGTGAGAAAGTAAGAAAATGACCCAACACTGTTGATAGAGTTGGGATGAAAATGTAGGCTTGGCTTTGTGCTTTGTTTTGTGTTTTCTTGTTGTTGTGTTATGTTTGAGTCAGTGTCTTATTCTGTCACCAAGGCTGGAGTGCAGTGGCTTGATCATGGCTCACCCCAGCCTCGATCTCCTGGGTTGAGGCAATCTTTCTGCCTCCTGAGTCTCTAAGACTACAGGCATACGCCACCATGCCAGGCTAATTTGGTTTTTTTTAGAGGTGAAGATTTTCCATGTTGCCCAGGCTGGTCTCAAACTTCTGCGTCAAACAACCCTCTTGCCTTGGCCTCCCAAAATGCTGGAATTACAAGCGTGAGCCACCACACCTGGTCAGAATTTATAATTTTTATTCTTTCTTGAAAAGGCTAAGACAAGGGCAAATTATAAGTCACAGCATCCTTTGACAAAGTGTTTATTTGTGGTTAGGTGTCTGTGTTTTCATATGTATACATCTGCATGTGTCTTTGTGTTTGTGCATGTGCAAGTATGTGTTTCTGTTTGTGGTATGATTAAGTCTGCAAATGCATCCACATGCCTATGTTGGCACATGTATATGTATGTGCATTCATATATTCAATGTGCATTTAGGGCTTTTGTGTCGTGAGCATAAGAGTACATTTGTTGATCACCTTGTGTGCCAATGTGTGTTGATATGTGAAAATACATGTCTGTGTACCTATGCATTTGTGAGTCTGCGGATGTATATATGTGCATATGCACATTTTGGAGTGTGTTTAAGTATGCATTGACAATGCATATATGTGTATGTCTATTACCTTTATATGTTTAGTATGTGGACTGCTTGGGTATTTCTGTGAGAATGTACATGGAATCTGAGTGTACATCTGCATGTGCACGTATATGTCTGCATATGCAGGTGCATTTCTAGAACTCTTTGTACTCTTTGTATATGTGTGTAAGAGGAGTTTTGAGTGTGTCACCATCTAAATGAATGAAATCTTGTCTTCTTTAGGGACCATAACCATGTCTATGTGTACATACGTAAGTCTGTGAGTCCATTCCTGTATTTGCCTGCATTTATTACTGCATGAATCCAGGCATACAAGATAGCACCTGTGTTTGTGTGGACATATTTGGTCATTATGTTTACTGCTTGCAAACATTCATCCGAGTGAGCTTCCACATGCTTATGTATCTATGTGTACATAGCATATGTATGTGCATCTGGGTGGGAGTCTGTGTCTGGACCTGAACATTCTAGCTTGTTAGTCTGTTTGTCTGTGTCTAGGTGCTTCTATATTCACATGAGCATGCCTTGGTGTTTATGTGATCATCCACCTGTGTTTACACACATATGTTTGTATGACCATCTGCATGTCTATGGAACCATATGTGTGTATCTGCATAAATCTGTCAGCATGCCAATGAATATATTTGGATGAATCTCTTAGTGAGTATATGTGTGTCCATGTGCAGTTGGTTATGTTGCTGTATGCATGTGAGCATTCAATATGGCATGGGAATTGTGCATGCTTGTAGTACATATATGTCTCTATCCCTGGGTTTGTTTTTGTCATGCCTCTGTGGTATGCATGCTCAACTATGCTTGTGTTTATACATATGACTACACACAATTGCCTGCACAAGTATGTGTCTGTGAAGGTGTGCTGGACTCTTTCAGTGTAGATACACGTTTCTATGTCTATGTGTACAGGTCAATAGACACAAACTTCTTTGTGTATCTGTGTGCCTCTGTGTTTCTACAGGTATATATTGGTGCATCGCCACATGTATGTGTACATTTATATGACTTGTCTGCATGTGTATAAATGTCTATAAATATTTGGACATTTATATATATGTTTCTGCATGCATCTGTGCAAACTTATGTCATCTGTATGTGAGTCTGTAGGGGTGTAAGTGTGTCTATATCTCTGTCTCTGTGCAAATGCCATGGATCTTTGGATTTATCTGTGTTTCTACATGTGAATGTGGCTTTGCATGCTCCTCTTGTGTAGCTGAATGAGTTAGTGTGAGAATGTAGATGCGTTTGCCAGTGTATAGCTTTTTGTGTCTCTTTGAACCTGCATCTATATGTCTATGTGTGTAGATATATGCTTCTGTAATTGTAAATCTATATATGTATGCATCTCTGCTAAATATGTATAGATTTCATGTCATGGAGTGAATCTGTGTGATATTTATGTATGTTAGGGGTTTAGTCTGGATGTTCTCCTGCACTCCAACCTTGAGTGAGGCAAGTCTTGTTAATGTAGAAGCAAGAAGGAATTTTATGGAACTGGTCTAATGTTGTAGGGTAGATATGTGTGTCCAGGGATAAGCCTTATTATTATGGAACAAATCTGGGTGATGAATGCTATGTCTGTGAGGTGTTTTTTTTTTAATTGCCTGTGCATTGTCCAGCATTTCTCTGTTCTGTGAAACTAGTTTTTTGTTGTTGTTGTAGAGGCAAAAAAAGTGTTTGTGGAGACAATATGTATGTTGTGAGATAAATTTATATATTTGGGGGCATTTCTGCTTATTGTGGGTATTATCTCTGTGTTACTGGGCCAGTCTGGATATTACAGGGTGAGTCTAGGAGTTGTGAGGTGAGTCTGTGTGTTATAAGGCATACCAGTACACTGTGGGATTTTTCTGTATTTTATCCACTGTTTCTATGTGCTATGAGGCAAACACCAATGTGAAAGGAAAAAGATGATTTTTGGTGGCCAATCTGTAAGTTGTGAGAAGTCTTTTGGCTGTAGGCTATCACTGTATGATGTGAGGCAAGTCTGGATTTCCAGGCAATTCTAGTTGTTGGGAAGTGATTGAGTGATATGTGGTATTTCTGGTTTTGAAGAACAAGTCAGGGTGCTGTGGAGTAGGTCTAGGTGTGTTAGGGTGCATCTACCGTCACAGGCAAACCTGAGTGTTACGAGATGAATCTCAGTGTTGTGTGGCATATCTGTGCTTTATGGTTTTTTTCTGTGTGCTATCCAACACTTCTACATGTTCTGAGGCATGTCTTACTATTGTTGAGGCAAGCAACTGTGGAGTCAGTGTATATTATTGGGAAGTTTGTGTGTTATAGAGCGTGTCATGTGGTAGAAGGCACAACCTGGTGTTGCAGGGCATGCGTGCTTGTTGTGGTGCATTTTTTTTGTTTGTTTTACAGGGCTATTCTGGGTGTTGTTCAGCAAATCTGGGTATTATGGGGACAAATCTTGGCATTGCAGGCTTTGTCTGTGTGATTTGTGTCATTTCTATGTGTTTATAATAAAAATCTCACTGTTGTGGAGACAAGCATACATTGTGGGGGTCCTTTCTATGTATTGTATGAATAGTCTGGTCTGGTTGTCATGGAACCAATCAGGCTATTACAGGTCAAGTCTGGCAATTATGAAAAGTAAGTCTGGGTAACATGGGGTCTTAGAGTGTGGTGAGAGTAGATCTGGATCTCAAGTGCCAGTCTGAGTCTCTGTGTTAATGTGCTGCGGTGAGACTCAATATTAATGGAGTGACTTTTGGTGTTGTGAGGAATGTCTATGTATCATGGGGTTTTATGTGTGTTTTTGCTTAGCATTTCTTGGTGCTCTCAAAGTCTTGGTGCTGTGCAATCAACCCCATTTTTCAAGGCCAGACTTTGTTGTCTGGAGATTATGTGTATTAGAGATCATGCTCATTACTTTGCTGGGTGTCATTGGGTGAGTTCAGTTGTCATGGAGTGATTCTATGTGCCTTGAAGCAAGTCTGGGTGTGTTACAGAAAAGCTTAGTATCATGAACATGTCTGTAATTATAGGAAGTTTTTATGTATCATCAAGAATTTCTGTGTGCTGAAAGGTAAGTGTTGGTGTTGTAGAGCAAAGAAGGGTTTTGTGGGATGAATAGTTATAAGAAGATTTATATATTTATATGTTTTATATATGTATGAGAAGTATTTATATATTTGGAATTATGTCCATATGCCATGGCTTCTCTTTTGGTGCTTTGAGCTAGTCTGAGTATGGTGGGATGAATCTCTGTGTTTCAAATGTATCTGGGTGTTATAGGGCAAGGCTGGTTGAAGTGGGATATGTCTGTGCCTTGTTTATTCCTTGTGTATTTTCCATGATGCTAGGCTAGGTTTTATAAAGGCAGGGGTGTGTTTTATTGAGCCTATCTGGGTGTTAAGGGTAGAGTCTGTGTAAGTTCATATGTTCTGAGTATGTCTGTGTGTTGTGGTTTTATCCATGTATTGTGGAGCATGTCCATGGGTTGGTGGATTAGTCTGGAGTTTGGGATGTGAGTTTGTATGATGTGAAGTGAATTCAAGTGTTTCATGGAAAGCCTTGATCTTGTGCAGAAAGTTTGTCTGTTGAGAACATATCTACGCATTGTATCTGTGTGTGAACCATCCTTTGTGGGGTGTGCTGCTGTAAGGAAAGCAATAGCAGGAAAACTTGTGTGGCCAGACTGTGTGTGATAAGGACAGACTTTTTATTATGGGGTATTGCCATGTGTTATTAGGCAAGTATGTGGTTGTGAGTCAATTTTGGGTGATATGTGGTATGTATGGGTGTAGTGGAGGAAGTCTGTGTTTTAGGACATATATGTGCATTATGAGATATTTTAATGTGTGTTTTCCAACACATCTGTGTTCCATGAGGCTAGTTTTAGTGTTGTATAGGCAAGACCATTTTGCTGGAACAGTATGTATATCATGGAGAAAATCTCTGTGTTGTAGGGCATGTCCTGGTTTTTTGTATTATGAGGCTTTTCTGTTCATTGTAGCTAAGCTGAGCTATGTGTGTGGATTGTGAATTGTTTCCAGGAATTTTGATGTGAGTTATTTGTATTGCAGAGCCAATGTAGTATACTGGGATGAATGTGTGTAATGTGGAGCATGTATGTGTATGATGGGGAGCATTTGGTTGACCTGGGATGAGTCTTTGTATGAATGAGTTTCTGTTTCATGGATATGTCTGTACATTTTAGTGTGTCTAGCTGTTGTGTGATGAGTCTGGGTGTTATGTAGACACTCTGTATGATAGATGCTTCTAGGTGCTATTGGTTGGGTGCAACCAATATGGATGTTATAAGGGAAGAGTGGTGAGAATATGAGTTGTGATGTGAATTTGTGCTTTATGGGGGATATTTTATGAGCTGTGTGTTGATTCTAGTTCTTTCAGATTAAGTCTTACCATTATGGTCCAGTTCCACATGTAATAGCAATAGCAACATGATCAGTGAACACCAATATCACTAATTCTTTACTAGGCATCGTTCTAAGCACTTTATAGGCATTTACTCATTTACTCCTCTTTACAGCAGTATGAGGTAGGTACAATTATTATTCCTATTTAATGGCTCAGCAAACTAAGACAAGAGAGATCAAGAAACCTTTCCAAAATCACAATATTAGTAAGTGATGCATGTGGGATTGGGACCCAGTCAGTCTGAGTTCTGACTATAAACTTTTAACCATAGAAAGACTCTAGGTATTGTGGGCCAAGTTTTGTATTATGTAGGTTAAGTCTAGGTGAATTAAGACTAGTATTTGCCTTGTGCCAGTCTGGGCAATGTGCAGAGGGTTTTTGCATTGTAAGCCTGGTTTTGCCTTGTGTGCATCTGGGTGTTTCAGGGTAAGTCTGCATGTTGTGGGATGAGTTTATGTATATGTTGTGATGTGACACTGCATTTAGGAGGGGTTTTGTGCTTAGGAAGATATCTCTGCATGGTATGACTTATTTAGGTATTACAGAGCAAATCTGTATGATATGGGTCCTGTGGTCACATGTGTGGTAGTGTTTTGAAGTAAGTCAGATTTATGGACAAGCTGGGAGATGTGGGGCACATAGTTATTTATGGGTCAAGTATGAGGTACAGAAAAGTAAATGTGTTGTGGGAAGGGTGCTCTGTATTATAAGGTAATGCTGTAAATTTTAGTATCATGGATTTAGGAGCATGTTTGTAAGTGGTACAGGTATTCACATGTTATGAGACAAAAAAGATGTGTGATAGGGTATGTTTGTATGATGTAGGGAATATCTATGAGTTTAGGGGTGTGTGTGTGTGTGTGTGTGTGTGTGTGTGTGTGTGTGTGTGTGCTGTGTCATGGGTCTATGTCTTGTGGGGTGAGGCTGGGTGTTATACATCTAGTCTGGGCATTGTGGGATGGGTCTGTGTATTATGGAGCAAGCCTGTGCATTGTTGAGCAAATTTTTTAATTGTGATGTAATTCTCTGTGTTGTGAGTGGTGTCTGATTTAGGGTTATGTCTGTGTTCTGTAGAGCATGAGGGTGCTATGGCAGGGGGTCTGTGTGCTGTCAAGAGTTTCTAGATGTTCTGGGGCTAGTATATGTATGATGCGGTGGAATCTTTTTGTTGTCAGATGATTCTAGGTGTCTTGGGTAGGCCCTTTTTACTTTAGTAGTAATGGTGGTGATGGGTAGGAATGGAGGATGATTGTAATATAAGTAAACAATTCTAATAGTTTCTATATGCCAGGTACTGTACTAAGCACTTAACATATCTTAACTCAATTTATTATTCACAACAACTCTTTGAAGTAGATACTCCTGTTATCTATGTTTTTCAGATGAGCAAACTAAAGAAAAAAGAAATATACTTACCCAAGGTGAAAGAATTAGCAAGGGATGGGACTTTGATTCAAACCCAGGTTGTCTGGGTCCAGGACCTTGCTCACAACCATTACACAGCTGTATCTCTGTTGTAGGCCAGAGTGGTAGCTCAGTAGTATGGTAAAATATGTTTGTCCACTATGATTTAAATCCTTTCATTGTGGGAGTAATATGTGTGCTGTATTTCTACACCTTGGGAAATATTTATGTGTATGGTAGGTTTTGCGCTTATAAAGTAAGTCTGTGTTGTGATGCAATTCTATGCATCATGTAAGGAATCTATGTGTTTACAGGCATGCCTGTGAATCTTAAGTCACTTCTAAGTGTTATGGGTGTGATTTAGTACGTTATGGGATAAGTCTGTGCACTGAAGGGCTTGTCTATAAACTTAAGGTGAGTCTCGGTGTTCAGTGATGTTTATGTGAGTTGTGAGGCAAGTATGTATTTTGACAGGTGAGTCTGTATGTTTTGGTGGATTTCTGTGCATGGTTGGACATAGCCTATTTTGTAGGCAGCAACTTCAACAGTGAAATCAGTTTATATGATTGGGGAAAACCGGAGAGTGGTGTAGCAAATGGCTTCATGTGTTTTGGGACATGTATTTACATTGTAGCCACTGCAAGAAGCCTGTTTTTTGTGAAATGAATCTGTACGGCAGTTGTGTGTTTGTGACATAATTCTGAGCATTGTAAAGGGAGAATCTTGTGCTGTGTAATGTGTTTGTATTTTGCAGGTAGCTTCAGTGTTGTGGGTTGAGGCAGGGTACTGTGAATCACATCTGTGACTGTGCCCTGAAGGGTGAGTCTAAATACATTACAGAAAGAATATATATTGCAGCCCAGCATGAGTATGTCTGTTGTGGAACAGGTCTGTCCATTGTAGGGCCAATTTTTAATGCTATGTTCTCAAGCTGTGTGCATTGTGAGGTATGTCTATTTATCAGAGTGTGTCTGAAGAATCTGAGGTGCATTTTGGTGATATAGGGCAACAGTATGCATTGTGTGGTGACTCTGTGTGTTTGTGGGGAGGTCCAGATATTTCAGGGCAAGTGTGTAAACTGTGAAGCAAGTATTTGTATTTTGTAGTAAGTGTGTGTTGAAAATTGAGTTGGCACATTGCTAGACAAGTTTGTGTGCTGTGGCACAATACTGTGCATCGAGGAATGCTATATGTGCTGTAGGATGTACTGTTGCATCTCTGTGTTGTATTGTTAGATTATCTGACTGCTGCAGGGTGAGTCTCTGTACTGTGGGTTTTGTCTGTGTTTTGTGTGGTGAGTCTGCATGATCTGCGGTGTGTCTGTGTAGTGTGGGGTGAATATATGTCATGATTGGATGGTCTGTGGCCTGTGGTACTTGTCTGTATGCCAGGGGGTGAATCTGCCTGATGTGGGAGATTCTTGGTGTCATGGTGTGAGTCTTCAAGTTGTGTCATGAGTCTGTTCTGAGGAAAAAAATCTACGTTCTGTGGCAAGAGTTTTTGTGCTCTAGAGCAAGTCTGTGTGTTGTAGGCAGAGTCTTTGTTTTGTGGTGCGAGAGTGTTGCATGGCGAGAGTCTGTGTGCCATGAGGTGAGGTTGTGTGCTCTTGAGAGTGCCAATGTGATGTGAGAGAAGTCTGTGTGCCCTGGGAAAAGTCTCAGTCATAGGTTTAGTCAATGAGGCATGGGGGGAATCTGTATGTCATGAGGAGTATCTGCGTGCTGTGGGGAGAGTCTGTGTGTTATGGGAAGACTGAATGCTATGGAGAGAGTCTGTGTGAGTCTTCTGGCCTTGAGAATATGTGTGTTTTCAGGATAATCTGTATTCTGTAGGGCAAGTCTTATACTGTGTGTGTCCTAGGAATGGTCTGGGTGATGTGGGGGACAGTGTATGATGTTGGGATTGCATGTGTGTCATGGGTAGATAATTTAGGGTGGGAAGAGTTTGTATCAAGTGGGGTGGCTCAGTGTCCTCTGGGTGTGTCTCTGCACTGGGGAGAACATATGTTCTTCTGGGAGAGTCTAGTGATATGGGGAGTGTCTGTGTGCTCTGGGGAAAGTATCGTTGCTGTGGTGCTTGTCAGTATGCCTTGGGATGTATCTGTGTACTGTACGGCGAGTCTGTGTGCTGTGGGAGTAAATGTGTGTTTGTGTTATTTGGTCAGTGTGGGCATCAGAGGGTGAGTTTGTACATTGGGAGCGCAAGTCTTTTTCTCTTAATATCTACAAATAATAATTGACAACACTTACATAATGGTTATTGTATACCAGACACTGTTCTAGAGGTGTTATTATTATCCTCATTTTATATCTGAGGAAACTGAGGCACAGAGATTAAATAATTGTCCCACAATCAGCTAACAAGTGGTGGAGGTTTGAAACCAGGCAGTCTGCTCCCTGTTCCTACACTATTATAAATACCCTTGGGGACGTGAGGACATCAGTGGCCTTAAACGTTGGGAAGACTTTGTGATTCACTGGTGAACATATTGAGAGGAAGAAAAAGGAAGTGGCTCAACGCCTCCCAAGGTTTTTTTATTTTTTAACGCAATGCTTTATATGCAATAACAACGGCAGTTTAGCACAGAAAAATTGACGTCATGTCTGCCAAATAACTCCTTCAGCCACTGCAGCTCCGACCCCTCCCCTATCCCCACAGCCGCATTCTGCTACTGCGGAAGAGCAAATGCGCTTGCCCTGGCAAGCTGCGGTTGCCAGGGTAACCAACCTCCACTCATAAACAAAACACAGCCTAATGCAGCAAGTCAGGAAATAACTGAAGCTGAGGCTGTGAACCATAGGAGCTCCTTGCAATAACCGCGGCAAGGCAGCTTCCCATTCATGTCTCACCACCTTTTTTTCTTCCAAAATATGTAAAGCTAGAGGTCAGGGTCAGGAGTCAATAAAGAAGACTTGATTGGGGTTCGGGGATGGGGTGGTCAGTAATAAGTAGCAGGTGATTTTAATTGTCAAATCTCTCTGTGGGCAATATTTAGCCCATTTCCTACTAAAACACCACGTCATTTATATCATTTGCCTTCTACCTGCAGTGAAAAGAGGTGGATCATTGTGGCGTGTTTCTATCTAGAGGAGGAGATGGCAGTCAGTGGTAGCATAGATTTTGGGACTCACCCTAATTCCTTTAAATCCCCACATCATACTATTGCTAACAACGGTAGTCCTCATATATTTCTTACATTTCTCTCTTATACCACTTTTAAAAAACTCCAGAAACTGAATCCAGACAGCTTTAACTCTCTGAGTACCTGAGGAGTAGAAAAAGAGGTTAAAGGAGGAACTTTAGAACCTGCACTAACTACGGAAGTTTTTTTATAAGTACACAATTGGGATGTCAGGTGTGTCCAGGAAGACTAGCACACCTGGAACAATAGTTTTATATATTTGTATTCCTCAATTTAATTTGTAAAAAGCACATGACAACAATAAAATTTTCAAAATATTTAAAATAAAAAGTCCTAATTAAAAACAACTGCCCTCAGCTGCACATGCCTAGGATTCTTGAAAGGCATAAGCTGCCAGAAGCTGCAAGAAGGTGGAAGTAGTATTGTGGAATGTAACCATCTTGGGTAAAGGGAAAATGGCCGACCTGTGGAAAGCTACACCCTATCTAATGGGAGAACAGTTGTTGTCATTTCAAATCAGTGGAGGAAGGTTGAATTATTCAATAAATGATGCTGAAACAATTGGTGACCTATACGGAAAAAAAACAAAATTAGATCCTACTGTATACCATATAATAAAATGAATTATGGATGGACTAAAGAGTTAATGATAAAAAAGAAGCAATAAATGACTAGAAAAAAATACAAGTGAATATGCTCATCAAAGGAAAGAAATCACAAGATCAAAATTGACAAATATGGCTGTCTGACAGTGTAAAGTTGTAAAATGTCAAAAAAATCACCACAGTAGATAATAAAAATCAACAGGCAAATGACTGGAAAATAATGTGTTTACCGCATATGATAAATAAATTACATGATATGTATTGAAAGGAAAGAAACCTTAAACTGGCTCATACCATTTGATCCAGGAACTCCACATCTACGAATTTATTCTGGGGAAAAAAACAGAAAAGCACACAGAAATTTATATTGAAAGATATAAATTATTTGTTACAGCAAAAATTGCACATAAAATCATTCAATAATTGGGCATTTAGTGGAAAAACTATGTGATAGAAAATTATGCATTCATAAAACATCACATTTTTGTGGAATATTTTAAAATATGGGAAATTGCTCCCAATATATGTTTAATGAATAAAACAGGTCAAAACTACATGTATATATGATCTTCATTTTGTATAAAAATATACATGTCACTGTATTTATCTGCATATATTCAGAGAAAAGTGACTGAGAGTTACTATGGTAATAATAATTATTTTTTGTTTATGGGGTTATAAGTAATTTTTATATTCATCTTTAGATTTTTCCTAATTTTCTACATTGAGTACGATGTTTTTACAATAAAAGGAAAACGTCATGATTAATGTGTATAAAAGTACTGGGAACACAGAGAAGAAAGTCTAAGAACAAAGACTAAATACCAATGTAAACCAATGGATGGTCACACAAAACAAACGCATTACGTACTACAGAAAGAATACAGCATTATTTGCATGTTAGTATGCATAGAATTTCTTATACAAGATGGAGTCCTGGAAAATTTTCTTCACCACACAAGAGAATGATCACATGTTCCTGGATGCGTCAGTCACTCTCTTTGCCGCAGTGCTCTGTTCCAACACCCCCTCCCTTTGCTTTCAACATGTTTGCTTCCTTTTCCTCTGCAAAACATGCTACCAGCAGACATGTTCAACTTGGCAAAATGGTCTATCTTGTGGACTTTTAAGCTTCTTCATTTTAATTTTTCCTCCCTACTGACTGCTTTGTCATCTTACTCAAAAAACAATCTATCTTCTTTCTTTCTTTCTTCCTTTCTATCTATCTATCAATCTATCATCTATCTTTTTTCTCCCTTCTTCCTAATCAAGTGTCAAAACAATCCGATTTTTAAATAAATACAAATACATCACTTCACCCTTTAAAAATGTTTTTTCTTGCAGAAACAGATCTACAAAAACATTCGCATTTAGGCATATTTCAGATACAAACACAAAAGCTTTGTTGAAAGGAATCTCTGCTATCTTTCTCACATCCTTTTAAAAAAAAAAAGCTGTCTTTAATGTACAAGTTGATGCTCAAAAATACTAATGATATTTTTCCTCTGAAGGCACGGTCACAATATTTGTTGTTTCTTTTTCTTGATTTTTTTGTCCAAAAGCCAAATTTTAATCTTTCTCATTCAACACACGTTCACATTTCACATAAAGCAATCAATCTGAACATTATTCCGAACTGCCCTCTTCCTGATTTTCTCTCCAGTACAGACATCCAGTCACATGATTTTCTTAATTAAAAAAAAAAGGTATGGTATTCTTTTCCCCATTGCAAAATATTTTTCTCATGCTCTCTCAACACAGAAAATAAAACAGATGTGAGAACATTTAATCTAAACATCATAAAGCTGAAATATGATCCTGAAGGCAATTTCCCACTTTAGCAACATCTTCAGTTAAATCTTATTTTGAGAAATATCTTACCAGAATCACAAGGAGAAATTTCTGTATTTTCTCCTAGCAACTCATTCACTGTTTAAGAAGAAAGACTGAAACTAAAAAATGACTATGCAATATTTAAAATTTAATTAATCCATTTTCCCAATGCCACTGATTAGAATCAGAAATTCCTACACAGTTCTGTATTATTCCATTCTGTCAAAATATGGCACTTGCTTTTAAAAACATAACCTTGATATCTATTTTGCAAAATATTTCTCAGCTACTTACCAGTGGCATGCTCTCTGTCTCTCCACCAGCTCTGCTGAGGCTTGTCGCACTGAAGGGGTGGGGGCAAAACAGCAGCGCAACAGCCACTTGAAAATGAGCTATGCTCTGAAGAAGGGATTAGCCCTAAGGAAAAAAAACAAAATGCCTTAAGATTATCCTCAAAAATCCTCCAGAAACATGAAATCATGCCAAACAGTATGTGCTAAAATGTGCATGCTCATCAAAGGACGGATTTTAATAGCTAAACCTCAGATCCAAAACACACTTAAATTGCCTTGATTTTCAGTGGAACCCCTACAAGACCATTGGATTTTGGCTCTCCCGTCTCCTAGCAACAGTCTTATTAACTTTTTTTTATCCTGCAGTGGTCCTACTAGGCATCAGAAGACATTAACAATATCTAGAATCTAATGATAAGCGTTACCATTTTGTTTTTCAACATGCATTTCCCCAAGGCTAGTAATGATAAAAGTCAGAAATTCAACAACAGATTCTCTAGAAGAAGCTTTCTAATTCAAATGACATTCCACAGTGAACAACACAGATAGTTCTGGTCCCCTCCCCTTGGTGCAGTGATGTTATTAGACCCTTGCTCTAATGTGAATGTACTTAATGCCTTTGAACCATACACTTAAAATATTTAAAATGATAAATTTTATGTTATGTATATTCTACTACAATAAAAAAGAGAGAAAGAACCATTCGATTACTCCAGGAATATGTATTGAATCTCACCACAAATACAGTGCTGGAGGCAAAGATTTAAAAAGTGAATGAAAATCAGTCTATCTATACCTCTTCTACATATTCATAATAACAATTTGTACATGTTACAAAATAGAGGGATTTTGTTGATCTTATTTTTCTCCTCCATTATTTTGGGTAACATTTGTAAGTACAGTCGTTACATGATCTGCCCAAAAATATTGGACTGCAAATGGGAGGAGGAAGTAAAGAATACATATTTAGATTTTCATTTTATTTATTTATTTATTTTTTTAGGTTTTGATCTTTTTATTTTTTATTTTATTATTTTTATTTTAATGATGTGGAGTACAATTCAGGATTAGGTATAAAAATGTTCATTATGCAGGTACTCTTGTTGATGAGGTGTACCCTCTCTCCCCCGGCAGATTTCCACTACTGCCAATCCCACCTTCCCCACCACCCCTCAGCAGTTTCCTGCTACTGCCAATCCTTTTCTTATAGTACTACGATAATTGTTCAAGGTCCGCTTATGAGTGAGAACATATGGTACTCAGTTCTTTGTTTCTGTGAAAGATCACTCAGTATTATAGACTCTAAGTCCATTCGGTTGCTGTGAAGTTCATGATTTTGTTCTTCTTTATGGCTACATAATATTCCATCGTGTATATGTACCACATTTTTTAAATCCAATCCTTTTTTGATGGGCAGCACGGTTGATTCCATGTTCTTGCTATTGTGAACAATGCTGAGATAAACATCCATGTGCAGGCATCTTTTAAATAGAGTGATTTGAGTTCTTCCAGGTATATTCCCAGTAGGGGGATTGTGGGGTAGTATGGAAGGTTGATTTTCAGATCTTTTAGCAATCGCCACACTGTTTTCCACAGAGGCTGTACTCGTTTATACTCCCACCAGCAAATGTTCCCTTTTCACCGCATCCTCTCTAGCATCTGTTGTTTTTGAGTTATTGATGATGGCCATCCTGACTGGAGTTAGATGGTAACTCAGTATAGTTTTAATTTGCATTTCTTTGATGATTAATGAGGCTGAGCATTTTTTCATGTATCTGTTGGCTGATTGTATGTCTTTTGAGAACTCTCTATTCATATCTTTTGCCCATTCTGTAACGGGACTGTTTGTTTTTTTCTTTTCAGCACATTTGAGTTCCTTGTAGAGCCTAGATATTAGGCCTTTGTCAGACATACAGTTGGCAAATTTTTTTGCCAGTCTGCAGGCTGTCTCCCCACTCTCTTGATGGTTTCTTTGACTTTGCAGAAGCTTGTCAGTTTGATGAGTTCCCACTTGTCTAGCTTATCTCTTATGGCATGGGCACTTGGGGTTTTGATCAGGAATTGGTTGCTAGTTCCAATTTCCATAAGAGTGTCTCCTGCATTTTCTAAGATTTATAGTTCGAGGTTTCATGTTTAGGTCTTTGATCCATTTAGAGTTGATTTTTGAGTATGGTGATAGGTAGAAGTCATGTTTTAATCTTCTGCATGTGGTCAGCCAATTTTCCCAGCACCATCTACTGAATAGATTCTCCTCTCCCAGTCATTGGTGGTGGAGGCTTTGTCCAAGATGAGTTGGTTGAGAAATCAAGGTTTTGCTTCTGGAATCTCTATACTGTTCCATTGGTCTGTATGTCTGTTCTTGTACCAATACAAGGCTGTTTTGATTATTGTAGCTTTATAATAGAGTTTAAAGTCTGGGAGTGTGATACCTCCTGCTTTTTTTTGTTGTTGTTGTTGAGGATTATTTTGGCAATTCATATTTAGTTTTTTAACATGTAAACATATATTTGTATATCTCGACAGATAATATGCACTTACCTTTATAGTGTAGCTTTTATAAAATGTTGACTTATATTTTCACAAATTCATTCACCTCAGAAAAAGTATATAACACTATATTATTTCATAAGCTATTTGTTAAAAAAATAATTTATTTTTTACAAGATAAGAAATATGTGACAATCCAGTTTAATATTTTACACTAAAAATGATTAGGACTATTTGCTATACAATTACTATATGGGAGGGACATTTCTAAGTACCAAATGAATCTGAAGATATTATTATCATCACATTGCACTGATAAAGAAACTGGAGAAATTAAGACACAGAACAAGGACACTAATTATTCTTACCTAACCTCCTTGCTCCAAATTACTACAAAATTGCATCTCAAACATCAGAGTTTTTCTTAATCACCTCAAGTGTCAATTTTTTAAATGAAGACAGGAGAAACTTATTCCCAAATATTTTGTTTCATTAGGCTAGGGGTAAGCCCAGAAATCTGTATTTTTAACAAACATCATCATTTGATTCTAACCAAAAAACCCAAATATAATATTTGTTATTGGTGAATTTATGAGAAGTAAATTTTAAAACTATGTATTGTAGGACACACACACAGTCAAATTTAATACAATTTGAACATCAAAAAGAATAATGATGGTAGTTGACTATAAAAATTGAATTAAAAGAACCCATGAGTCCACAGTGATAGTAAAAAGGAAGTGGAAATGGGATGGGGAATTCCTTCTTTATAAAATAATAATAGTTTATATATTTGTGAATAATGCCAGAATTAATAAATGACCATATAGAAACCATCAGTGAAATAACTGATTTAGGCAATGTTCATCAAAGCATACAAAAACCATTAATCGAAATACAGGGGAAGAAAATATTCATAATATTTTAAAGTATCAGCCATAGGTTACTAATTAATCACAAAACATTAAAATGTGCATTTTCAATGGAAAGATTTGGCATACAACAATTTAATAGATTAAACATCATGTCACCAGTAGTAGTACAAATTGAAATGTACCTTCTGATGTGATGAAATGAGAAGCACACATCACCTATTTAGTATTGCCAAAAATATTTGATCTGAAAAATCAATCAGTAAATCCAGATTGTGGAACATTCTATAAGACAACTGACATGAACCCTTGAAACTGTCATTGTCATATTTTTAAAAGGGAGAGAGACAGAGAAACTATCATATATGAATGAAGATTAAATAGATATAACTACCAAATGCAATTTGTGATCCTTAATTGACTCCTAGATAGAAGACAAAACAGCTATAAAAAGACATTTTGGGGACAATTGGGGATATTTGAATATAGACAGTTAGATAACATTGGCTCAATGCAAAAGAGCTTTGGTATGATAATGTAGGATAATAGTCTTGTTCTCATAAAATACATGTTAAAGTATTGGGAAGGGAAGGGTCATAATTCCTACAAATTACTCTCAAATAATTTAGAAAAATAATAGAGACAAATATAAAGTAAATATATCAATATATTAATAATTGATAAACCTAGGTCAAGTATATGCAGGTGTTCACTTGTTTTTTTTTAAATTTCTGTACACTTAAAGCATTTTACATGACAAAAATTAATAAAAAGTAAATTGAAAAATAAATACTTTGAGAAAGAATTATTGCACAATCATTTATTTGAAATTCAAATTCATTTACATTTTGGACTTAAAGAAAATCAGGTTTGTAATCTCTCAGATACATAACTTTCCATATGGACATTTTGGATGATGATTACAGTCAGCCCTCCATATCCAAGAGGTCTGCTCCCCTGGATTCAACCAACTGCATGTCGAAAACAGTAGAAAAAAATGATCTGATCAGAACACGTACAGACATTTTTTCTTTGTTGTTAGTCCCTAAAGAATACAATACAGACACACCTCACTGTATTGCAATTTACTTTATTGCACTTTGCAGATAATTTGTGTCAACCCTGTGTCAATCAAGGGTTTTGCTGCCATTTGTCCAACAGCTTGTGCTCATTTTGTGTCTCTATGTCACATTCTGATAATTCTCACAATATTTTGAACTTTTTCATCATTATTATATGTGTTTGGGGGATCAGTGATCTTTGATGTTATTTTAATTGTTTGGGGCACAAACAGTTCCCATATGAAAAGGCAAACTTGATAAATGTTGTGTGAGTCCTGATTGTTCCACAACCCATCCATTTTCCCATCTCTTTCCCTCTCCTCAGGCCTCCATATTCCGTGAGACACAACAAGAATAAAACAAAGTCCAGTAGTAACCCTACAGTAACCTCTAAATGTTCAAGTGAAAGGAAGAGTCTCACATCTCTTACTGCAAATCAAAAGTGATAAATGATTAAGCTTAGTGAGGAAGGTATGTCAGAAGCTGAGATATGCTAAAAACTAGGCATCTTGCGCCAGCTAGCCAAGTTGTGAATTCAAAGGAAAGGCTTTTGGATTAAATTAAAAGTATTACTGGGGGGAAAAGTGGCACATATACACAATGGAATATTATGCAGCCATAAAAAAGGACAAACATATGGACATCACAGCAACTTGGATGGATTTAGAATCAATCATACTCAGTAATCTATCACAGAACAACGAACAGGGTACCACATGTTCTCACTCATAAGCGGACCTTGAACATTTATCATAATACAATATGATTGGGTTGGGCTGTTGTGGTAAACTGACTGGGTATGGGGGGTGGGATTAGCAAACTGCTAGGGGAGGGAGGGGCACACCTCATCTACAAGAGTACCTGCATAATGAACATTTGTATACCTAAATCTGAATTGTACACCCCATCTTTTTAAAAAATGCTACTCCAGTGAGCACAT
>CAUYQG010153218.1:0-25159 GCA_963574415.1 Tarsius wallacei
TGCAGCAGCTGGAAGGTCATGCACCGGCTCGTCCATGAGTTGGTGAAGAAGTGACCTTTCACCCCATCCACAGCTAACTGGCCAGGAGCAGTTCTTGGCTCACTTCCCAAAAAGGAGTCTGGGAAATGTTGGGTTCCATGTCCACAGGAGGAAGGGTGGAGGTGACACCACTGAGTGGCCAGGCCTGGACTAGAAAGGAAGGGCCCAAGAGCTTAAGGCTAGAGGAGGGTTTGCCTGCTGGGGCAGAGAGAAGGGGCTTCCTGGGGAAGGGGCTGGAGCTGGGCTTAGAAGCAGGGGCGAGGTGGATTTGGACAGGCAAAGAAGCGGAAGAGGGCACTAGAAACACCTTCAGATAGAAAGCATACGGTGTTTGTAAGGAATAGTGGGAGCATCCTGGCTTGACCTGGTCTGTCTAGGGAGGGATGGGGATGGAGAAGTTGGACTTCCAAGACCCTATGTGGATGTGGCGGAAGAAGGAGGCTCTGGTTAGAAAACTGGGAGATAAAGTCATTGAGTTGGGGAACCCAAGAGGAGGAGCGGGGTGTGGGGTGAGAGGGGAGGCTTGGTTTGGGCCATGCTGAGTTTGAGACAGCCATGGAACGTGCAGGGTGGGGCCCACAGGGGTTGGACACTCAGGGCCCAAGTTCAGCAGAAAGAACTGGGCTGGAACTGCCAATCAGAGGCTGTGGACACACGGAGGTTACTGAAGGCTTAGCATGGATGGAGTCATTAAGGGGCCATGAGAGGGACAGAGGAGAATGGGCCCAGGACAGAGCTCTGGAGAGCTGCCTTGAGAGGCAAGGGCAGAGAAGGGGTCCAGGAAGGTGCCAGTCGGAGGGGTGGGGATGAGCCAGAGCTGTCACGGTAGCAAGGGGAAGGTGAGAGGGGAGGAGCCGTCAGGTGTGCTTGACACTGTCCTGGTATCCAGATGAATCGTGTCTATGGAATTCAGTGATGAGAAGATTGCTGGGGACCTTGGAGAGGATTGTATCTAGGGTGTGATGGGTATAGAAGCCAGGCTGGAGTGGGCCAAGGAGCAACAGGGGGGCCACAAAGTGTAGACAGCAAGTGTAGATGACTCTCCCTGGAGCGCCCCAGAGAGCAGGGAGAGAGATGGCTGAGGGGGAAGAGGTTGTGCTGCCAAGGGACAGTATTTTTAAAAATTATGATTATCCCTATTATTGTTTTTTAAGAAAGGAGAGACTTGAATGTGTTGGCAATTGATGGAAAGCAGCCAGCATTGAGGGAGATGCCAGAGATTTCAGTAGAAAAGACGGGATGGATTTAGGGACTTCCTAAACCCTGGGGCATGGGGTGAGCAGGGAGGAATGAGGGGCTGTTGGAGCAGGGTCAGCTGTGAGGAAGCCATGGGGGAGGAGATGGAGAACCACAGAAAAATAGCTGAGACCAGAGGTCCCCAGGAGACAGAGGGAGGGGTGGGTTTATGGGGGTGTAGGTGTAAGGCACAGAGAGAGAGCCAGGGCATAGAGGGATGAGGCTGAAAAAACAGGCCAAGACAGAGGTGAACCCACCCAAAGATAATCAGAGGAACGAAGAGCTATGGAGAACAGGAAGGAAGAGAAAGAGGAGGAGGATTACAAGGCTGGGCTGAGGCTTCAGAGAAGGACCTCTCAAGAGCCGGCACGGGCAGGGCCAGGGAGTGACTGTAGAAGGACGCGCGGTTTCTTCAGGGGACCCTAACCCAGTCCAGAGCTTAGATCTTCCGCCAAACCTAACTACTGCCAGCCTGGGGGCCACGCGACTGTCGCCACGCAGATACCTGGACCCCCTGATTTCTGTGGCCTGAAGAGGGAGGAGGGGTCTGCCAAGCCCTTCCTCCATTGCAGGGGAACCGGTCGCACCCCTCAAAGCAGGGTCCTGGGCAGAGGGGACCTGGTTTCCATGGGGGCAGTCCAGGCCTCTGGTCACCAACAGGCATTGAGCCCTGAGGGTGAACAGGTACAGAGAGAGGCCAGGGTTGCAGCGGGCACCGAGCCCACCCCTCCCAGCTCCAGCTCCAGGCCCTGGTGGCCCCTGTGGGGCCTAGGTCACCCTGACATTCACCTAATTGTCTTCCTGCTTTGATGAGTGGCTCCGCAGAGGCGCTGCCACGGATCAAATTAAATGTGAGCCAAGCAGGCAGCCCCCGATGATGGGAGGGAAATACCACATTTACATAGCCCAGCGCAGGGGGCGGGGAGAACCAGACCCCAGACACAGAGACCAGGGACCCAGGAAGAGACAGAGAAGAGAGACAGAGAAAGAGGGGGGTGGGGGAGAGAGAGACCGCATGGAGGGTGGTGGAGGGTGGGCAGAGGCATTAGCCACAGGGTCCCTGTGGAATGAAGGGCAGTTGAGGAATGGGGTCAATACAGGTAGGGTTCTCACCACCTCCAGGCCGGTGACTGCCTCTGCCAAGCCCTGCCAGCTGGCCCCAGAGGTGGGATGGTGGTCTGGAGCCCCGGATGCAGCTGAGCACCCCTCCTGCGCTGACACCCGGCTGGGTCTCCAGACAGCTCCCTCACCCCACCCAGACCCCACAGCTGGGCTGCAGCTGCCTCCCTAGCACAGCCCTGGTGCGTATGGCCATGAGCTTCTCTTGGTTCACTCCAGGACATCCTGGCTGCCCGTCCTGGGGGTGTGGGAGGGGCTGGCCCGGAAGGGTGTGTGCACGAATGTGACAGTGAGAGTGATCGTGTGTGGCACCTGTATTGACCTTCTGTGGGCAGGCGTGTTGACTTCACTTGGCCTGGGCACTTGCAGGACATTAGTGAGCTAGGCCTTCCCTCCCCTCCATGTGCAGTCAGGCCTGAAGGCCCCTATGACCGGGAGGTGCCCACCTGCAGACCCCAAGTCTGTGTGCAGGGCATGTGGGGCACTGGTGTCCAAGTCAGAGTGATTGTGCCAACAGCCTCTCTGCCCCAATAACATGTCACCAGATGCAAAGCATTGTCACAGTCTCAAAACAATCCCGGGAAATAGCTACTATTATTCCCTCTTCTTTATGGAGAGGAAAACTGAGACTCAGAGAGAGGAAATGGAAGTAGTCTGACTAGCTAGAGAGGGTACAGTCCAGACATGAACCCAGGACTGTTCTCCTTGGGCCCAGTCGGTCCTCCTCTGCTCTGCCACTGTCTCTCTCTCCAGGGGTCAGGGCCTCTGAGGAACGCTGGGTCTGATGGGCCCAGAGCACTTAGCACAGAGCCCGTGAGCTTAGTAGGGATTGATAGGTGATGCAGCCCTTCCTTCAGCGTCCTATACTTGGTCCCTGCAGAAACACCCCTGCCGCCCCAAAGATAGCCTCAAAGGCCTGGATGGACACTCCAGGTAGAATTTTCATCATTTATGACATTTATTAAATATAGACCATGTGCCATTGACCCCTACGCAGTAGGCACCATCATTAGCGTCTGTATGTGGAAACGGAGGCTTGCCCAGATCAGGGAGAAGCATTCTGTTAGGAGCTAGGCTCTGTACCCAGTCTACATTCTCCTGAGGGTGCCTCTCTCTGTTGCAGAGACAGACCTAGATGTCCAGGGAGGCAGAGGGGTGTGGAAGAAGAGACTTCCCATATGCCAGGGCATGTGTGAGCTTGTGTATCCACACAGACATGTGTAAGTGTGAGCATCCTAGGGTGAATACAGGGTCAGGGCCCTGGGGGAGCCGACAGGACACCTGCTCCCTGTTAGCACTGAGAGGTGCCCTCCCTAGCTCACCTCCTGACTCCTCACAGCAACTCCACTACCTGGGAAGTCTTAGTCCCCCACTTCAGGAATAAGCAAATCAAGGGTCAAACATGGAACTGAGTCTCCAGGACCAGATTTCTGGCTCTTTCCAGAACCCCAAGACTTAGCAAGGTGCGCCCTTTCCTTCCTGCCTTCCGGGTGGTGCTGGGGCTTGGGGTGGGGTACACCTCTCTGTCTCCACCACCTCCTACTTGGGGCTCCCTCCACCCCAGCTCCAGGGGAGCCAGACCCATGAAAGTGCCTGTTGGCTCCACTAAGAAGCCCTTCCCCCTCACCCACGGGGTCCAGGGCGGCTTTTACTGGGAAAATAATTAGAAATCTAATTCTTATTTCTCCCACTCCGCTAATTGTCTGTGGACAATTTGATTGTAACAGTCGTCACTGAAGCAGAAAAACCACCTTATTTCTGCCAGACATCCTCCCTGCAATTAACACCAGCAACTGCCTTGCTTCCCCCTCACCTGCAGAGACCCAGGGCCCTGAGGTGCCCTCGCCTCTCTGCCTCCCAGCCCTGGGGAGGGCACATCTGGGGGCCAGGCCTGGCCATGAGGGATGGGGCAAGGGGGCAAGGGTATGTGTCTGGGGACTTATAGGGAAAGTCAGAGAGAGAGAGAGAGAGAGAGAGAATATGAATGAATATAATATCTGAGCATTTGGTAGAAGAAGGAGGGAAAGATGGAGACCCAGGTCCTGGGAGCGACAAAGGGGCATTGGGCCAGGCTCAGGGGAAAGAGACATGGAGGGAGAAGGGGAGGGGAGGCAAAGGAGAGAAGAATGTGCCTGATGAGGGTTAGGCTGAGGGGGCAGGAGACAGGGCCCCACACTGTCCCTCTGGCAAGACAGGGGATACACCTTCTCTGAGACAAAACCAGACAGTATGTGTAGGAGCTGGCTGCCAAGGGCTCCCTGGAGAGCCCAGCCTCCTGTGGAACATGGCTGATTAGGGAAGGAAGGAACTTGGGAGGAGGGGATGGGGCATGAAGGGTATGGGAGGATGGGACAGGTGATAGATTCAGGGAACGGACAAGAACACGGATGGTGATGTCTATGCGAGTAAATCAACAGAATTCAGGACTGACCTGTTGATCAAAGCTGTGAGGCCCCACTCCTCTCTTGGGCCACCGCCCTTCCCTCCTGGGGGCACAGTCCCTCTAGGGGAGGGGGTGGGCATTCCCACTGCTACCCCAGCCTCCCCACACATCAGATCTTCAGACACTCCATCCCGTCTCTATCCCCCACCTTGCCTCATGTCTCCCTTCCTGGCAGGACTCTGGGGAGGATGATGTGGGAAACCTCATTCCACACGGGTTGAGTGTTCCCTCTTGGGACACAGGGTGGGTTGAGAGTTCAGTGGTCCCCTTAACCTCAGCTGGAGCCTGGCATGGGGCAGGAGAAGGCCTACTGGTTGTGTTGGCACCAACCGGGGCACACTAGTGCCTGCTGCTCTCCGATACCCATCTCAGGGCATCTGCTCTAGGACAGGTGCTCATGGGTGTCTTGCTGTGTAGAGTTCTGTGAAGGGGACAAGGGTGGGCAGCTCAGCTCACCTCATGAGGAGCCCTTAGCAGCCTTCTCTGCTCTTATTCCAGGGCTGCCACTGCCTGGTGAGGGCTCTGACCCAGCCTTTTCTTCCATGGCCCAGAGTCTAGGGAGGAGTGTGGGGGCCGGCAGCTATGTGGGTGGAGGGGGGTGCTGGGGCCTGGAAGAGCAAGAGGAAGAGAAAGGGAGTTTCATCCCAGAGCCTCCTCCGCCTCTTCTTCCTCTGCGGGTTCCCAGCCCTCCCCACTCCCCCTCCCAGTCTTGTCAGGGGAGGATGGGGTGCCGGGGGCTCCTGTCAGTCTGGAGCTGGAGAGCTCCCTGGGCTTCATTAACATGCAAATTAGCAAGTTCTGACTGGCTGTGGCAGCGACGGGCAGCCACCCCTCCCAGCCCCAGGAGTGAGAGAGAGAGAGAGAGAGAGAGAGAGAGAGAGAGAGTGTGTGTGTGTGTGTGTCCTCTGCAGCATGGCTGGAAGAGGGGGGAGCAGCTCTGCTCTGGACTCCACAGACAGCAGTGCACGTGTGTCTCACACACACACAGTTATACACACACAATCCCCTATAGAAAGACACACACATGAATACACAACCATGTACTGTCACATATCACACAGTCTTAGGGACACCCTAAGGACACACACTCATACAGACAGCATCGTGCACACACACAGCTTCACCCTCAGTGGTCACATCCTAAACTGTCTCAAACAGGCATACCCAGCCCCATTCCCCCTCCAGAGTCACACTGTTTCACACTCCCACACACAATCCTACCGAGTAACAGACCCACAGACACTCCATCCCCCACATGGCCACACACATACACACAACCTCACAATCGCACAAAATCATGCACAAGCACTCAGTCCAGTGAGAGGGAGGTGCTGTGGCTCTACACGCAACCCCAGAGTGCAGTTGTTATCACCTGGATGCCCTCCACATCCACCCTGCCATATTCCCTCAGCCCAAACCAAGACTAGCCTTCCCCTGCAGGCTGTCAAGGTTAAGAACTGACTGGTTCTTCTGCTTCTACACCCTAAACCTCCTTCACTCAGCCCACAGCACTTTCTTCCAGTTGTCACCTCTGCTGGTGGCCTGCCCTGACCCTCTCTCTGTGGGGTTGGGCCCCTCCTCTGGCCACTCAGCCCCTGGGATTCCCTGCAGAGTGGCCCTGGTCACGCTGCATTGAAATTGCCTGTTGATGTGTCTGCCTCCACCAGGATGGGAGCTCAAGGAGGACAGGGCTGGCGTCAGTAAGTCTTGTTTATGGCTGTCCCAGAGCCCAGCTTACTCTGACTGGGGACCAGCAGCATTAACAATGGCTGATACCTACATGGCATTTGCTGTGTGCTGGGCCACATAGGCAACAACCCAATGAGGAAGTGCCTACTACTATCAGCCCCAATTCTACAGATGAGGAAACTGAGGCACAGAGTGATTGAGCAAGATCACCCAGCCGGAACTGAACTTTGGCTGCCCAGCTTGGGATAGCTCTGTGTGAGCTCTTCCCAGGACACCAGGCAGAGACTTGGAGAGCTGGGACCAGTCACAGGGGGAGGAGGAGGAACAACAGGAGGAGTTTCCCTGTCTGGAAGAACAGAAGAGGGGCACTGGAGCTCTGAGAGGAGAGTCTTTGCTCACTCACTACCTGCATGGAGGCTCTGGCCCCTGGGATCCTGGGGCATCAGGGTTTGGAAATCAACCAAGACCCCCCCCCCCCGCCGCCATTTTAGAGAGCGGGTAACTGAGGTCAGAGACATCCCAAATCAAACTTCCTCCCGTTCCTTTAGTACCTGCTAAAGTATGCCAAGTTCTCTCATATGAATTATCTACTCTAGTCCTCAGAAACAGCCCAGTGAGGTTGGTACTATTGGGAGCTCCATTTTACAGGTCAGAAGAGTGAAGTGCCATGAATCTCCACATGCCCACGGTTGGTGTGGCGGACATCCCTGGTTTTGTCTTCAGGGAGTCATTTTTGACCCAGTCCTGCTTTTGGGATGGGAACTGCCATCTTTTACAGATCCCATCCTTCCAGGCAATGTTGATTGGCTCAGTGATGGACACATGATTCACAATGGGCCAATCAGAGCCCTGGCTTAAGAGTTTTGAACTTGGGGCCAAAGTGAGGCTCTGGAGTTTTCAGCAGCCCAGATACCCCTCTAGAGTAGGAGAAGGGAAACTGGCTTACACACTGAGAGGGAGGGAGGGAGGTCCAGCTATAATGGCCTGTAATGGGGCGACTGAGGGTGTCTGGCACACCCTCAGTCAACTAGGCACTCTCCAACTAGCTCTACCTTGTCCAAGTCTCTCCTCTATTCTTCCACCTGCTTGCCTAGGGCCCCGCCTTTAGTCAGGTGGGCTTACAGCAAGTATATTAGGGCATTGAAGAGGGTCAGGAGGGGGCTATGAACATTGGATGATCCAGGTGGGTGCTGAGCCAAGACTCAGGTCACGGACCACCTCACTCATGCTGGTCATTGCAGTTACTAAGTGGTCCTCATCTCCACACTGACCAAGGTCCAGGCCCTTGTTTGCTTATTCACGAATCTAAGACAGTGTCTGACATAAGCACCCACTCACTGTTTATTTGTGAAGTGGATGGATGGACGGATGAACCAACATATGTCCCAGGCTTTGGCTGGGCCACAGAGCTCACTCAGCAGTGTGGAGTAAGCATTGTCTCTGGGCACACTTGGTTCCCATGTGGCTCCCTGGCTCTGGTAACCACTGGAGCTTGTGGGTGGTGCTCAGCAGGTGGTCCTCCCTCTGACTGTCCTTTCTCATTCCTCCTCCCACCTCCTTCCCACTCTTTGGAGTCTTTTGTCCAGTGTAGGGTACAGGGATATGGAGTTAACAGGTGGCACTCTCAATGCTGGCTTTTGAATGCAGAAGACCAAGAGTACACACCTTTGTTTCTTTTGTCCGATGCAGGGTGACCCTAGTGTCACCACGTATGGTGGAGCAGGTTATGAATGGCAACCCCTGTGTTGTGTAATGCAGAGAGCTCAAGACTGATGCCCAACTGCCAAGGCAGGGAACAGACACCTGGGGAGCAAGTAGAGATGTTTGGTAAGAGTGATTGACCTGTTGGTTAATAACTCAAAACATCATCAGCCACATGTCAGCTGTTGAGCTAGGGACTCAAACCCAGGGCTCCTGACAACCCAGGGTCCAAGCCTCCACAGTTGCCTTTCTGAATTCCCCAGAGAGGACTCTCAGCATTGACCATTTGCTTCCGAAGGTCAAGTTGTCAGGGATGACTGTGTGTGGCCTGATGGGTCCTGCACTGTCCCTGTCCCCAGTCCCCTATCTTTCCCAGACCCCATGCAAGACACCCTTCCAGTCTAAAGACCACGGTTAGGCCTATCTCCTCCTCTGTTCAGGGCTTTCCAAAGCAGGAGAGAAAGGGCCTCAGGTTTCTGGAGAGAGAAGAAAGGGTCAGACCTGCCTATAGCCCAGGGTCCCTGATTATCCTTCGAACCTGACCCCAAATTCTGCTGAGATGGAATGGAGGTGCTCATGCTTCTGGCTCTGGTTCTTTAGCTGGGCAACTGCCATGGGTATCTGGCACAGACCAGGCAGGAGCACAACATCCAGTTCGGGCTCCCGGGGCCCGTGTGGTCAGCAAGCCAGGGCAGCCCTTCCCAGCCCTGGAAGCAAAGGGTTAACCGGCTGGGGAAGGAGGGATCAGCAGTCGCTTGGCTAAGGAGCCTTGTTAATTGATTCCCTCATTCCCATTTGTTCCTGCTAAAGAGAGACAGATGAGAGGGAGCCCGCCAGGCCCGTCTTGGCACCCGGCAGCTTGGCTGGGCACAGCTGTGCTCATGGCTCTGGTGTCTCTGTGGGGGAGGGGCTGGTCACAGTGGAGGTGAGGAGGTGGGGCAGTCCCCCTGCAGGCCCTGTGCCCCTCTGCCCACCCCCTGCAGGCAGAGTGATCTCAGAGAGCTTTTGAGAGGAGGGATCTTTCACTTCACCTTGAGGCACCTCCTTGATCTTTCCTGCTCTGTCACCACTGTGGGCTGAAAGCTCATAGCAGACACCAGAGGCAGCCCCTGCCACTGGGCTCCTGGTGGGGCCCTGCCAGCCTGAGGCCCAGCAAGGTCTCTGCCTGGAAGAGGGTCAGTGCTGGCCTGTTCCTTTGTGAGGCCGGTTGAGGGCCACGTCCCTAAGCCGGTGTTGTTGCCGTGGCCGCAGGCACTGCCTGAATTCTCTGGTCCTGACCTGCCTCAGACCCAGTTTTTGATTTGTTCCCACTTCATCTTCATCTCAGCCAAGTTCGCCAGTGCCTGTAAGACTGGGCTGCTTTGGATTGTGACAGAGCCTGCCAGCTTCCCCCTGAGAGATGGAGTTTGAATGTCACGATGCAGTCAAGTCAGAGACCCCGGGGTTCAAATCTTGGCTCTGCCATTCACTAACTGCATAACTTGGGCAAGCCATTTTTACCTTTTTGAGTCTCAATTTTCTCGTATGTAAAGTGCCAGTGACACTAGTCACTATCTGTGGTAGATAATCAGAGTGGGCACGATTCTCCATCCCTCCCTGAGCACGCCTCGTGGTAATATAACTTAGCAGTTTCTCCATGGCCCTGAATCTGGGATGGCCTTGTGACTTACTTTGGTCAACAGAATGTGGTGGAAGTGAGAGTCAGTTCTGAGCCCATGCCTCAAGAGGCCTTGTATGCTTTCCCTTGTACTCTTGGAGTCCTGCCCAGCTGCTGTGTGAACAAGCCTGGGTTATCCTGCTGGATGAAGAAAGACTGTGACACAGACCAGTCAGCCCCAGCACTCAGATGACAGCCAGCCAAGCCCCAGAAGCAGAGCCACTTACCTGACTGGCAGCTGACTGTAGATGCATGAGTGAGCCCAGCCAAGGCCAGAAGAAGAGCCCAGCTGAATTTCTACACCATAGAATCATGAGCTTAATCAGGGGTGGTTGTTAAGTCATAAACATTGGGGTGATTGTTATGCAGCAAAAACTAACTAATACACGATGTTGCATCATTGCTCTGTGCATTAAATGAGATAATGTGGTAAAGTACTTAGCGGCATGCCTGGCACAGAGCCAGCGATCAGAAAGTAGAGCTTCTATTACTGTTGCCCAGGGTAGAGTCAATGACCACAAATTAAAGTCTTCTGTAATTGAGACTGTTCTCTTATTGGCACTCAAACATTAAGAGGCCTATGTCCTCCACACACTTCCTCTGCAGCAGTAATGAAAATAATAGACAATATTTTTGAGCACCTACCATGCGCCAGGCTCTGTAGCAGGTGTTTTACATGCATTTTCTCATCTGATCTTCACTCAGCCTTATGAGAGAGGTATTCCCATCTACATGTTATTTCAGTTTGCGCATTCATCATTTTAAATCTGAGCAAACTGAGACTTGGAGATGCAATCTAACTTGTCCAGGGTCACACAGCTAGTGAGCAGTGAGAGATCTTTTAATTCTTCAGAAACCAACTGACTACCCTATACTTTTGCCTTCTTTGCCAATTCTGCTCCTATCTGTAGGCCGTGTCCTGGTGCCCAGGCTCTAGGGATACAAGGGTCTTCCTCACACTTTTACCAGATGTTACAGTTAGGATCACTTAGATCCCAGCCCAATCACTCTGAGCCTGGACACTTGTTCTTTCCTCTGTCAGGACAGCATTTTTGATCCTCTGCTCTCACCTTTTGGAGCCATGGAGTTTTCTCCTCTGGTTGTCCCTCCTGGGCCTCCAAATGAAAGCTACTGAGATTTCCTTCCTTTTGCAAACTTTTCCTCGTTCTCATGGCCCCCTCCTGTCTCTCTGATCAGGAATTTAGCTGACACTCAAGCTGTGTAAGAGACAGTGGAACATTATCTGCTCAGCACTCTTCCCTTCTCATGGGAATCACAGCCCATCCCCAGCCCCCTCCAGTCTGGTGGCCATGGTGTGAGCAGCCATGCTCTTACAGGAACCCCACCGCCAGCCATAGTTGATTGGCCCAAGGGAGGCACATGATCCAAGACACACCAATTACAGGTCACCAAATTTTTGGACTGAAAATGCATGAGAATCAGTCTTTCTTGGAAGTTGTAGTATAAAAAAATTGAGGGGACACCATTTCCCCCCCATATTTTCTTTCCCCTGTTTAAAACCAACTGACTACCAACTGCTTTTGTGTGTGAATAGTTTTTAGAACAGTAAATTTTTTTTTAAAAAATGTGCTTCTGGGAAGTCTTTTCCCTTTTCATAAATTATGCATTATCTTCACAAACTATGCATTTTCATATTTCTTTGTATTTTTAGGTCAAAGATGGCCAGGCCAGCCCTATTGAAGAGAAAAAAATTAAAAATAAAAATTGATTCTACTTTTTAAAAATCTGGAGGGCTCAGTGGCCGTGTGCTGCCTCGGGGAAGAAGCAGGTCTGCAGCTGGAATGGATGCACCAACGTCAGAGAGGCTCAGAGCTGAGCTGCTCTCAAACCAGTCCCTCTTCACTTACAACCAGGGTTCTGACCTAGGTCCCTGCCTTGTAGCTTCTCCATACACTTCTTCCAGAGCAGCTGGGTCAGTCCCCTGGGGGCGGTGGGGGAAAAGGGCAAACACTGAAGGTTTCTCACCTGGAGAGATAATGTAGTCCTGTAGACTTAAGTTTCATCTTTACAGATGACTCACAAGTCACTCGGATTTCCCAATCTTAGAAACAGGTACCACCAATCGCCCACATACTCAAGCCAGAGACCTGGATGTCACTCTCTGTCTCCCCTTTCCTTCATCTCCCACATCTAGACCATGAATGCATCCTGTCAACTTGATCTCCCCAAATTATCTTGACTCTGACTGCTTCTATTCCTCTCTCTTTGCCCCCGGTTTGCACCATCCTCACTGTTGCTTGGGACCTCTGCTGCTGACTTCTACCTGGGCTGGCCCCGGATGTCACTTTCTATACGTAAGCACAAGTGTCCTCAGCATGCTAATGCAGATCACATCACACCGCTTCTTTCCTTAAAGCACTGAGACTTTCCACTTCCCTTTGCATTTGGAATAAAACCCACGGCTCACACACACCTTCTTGCCCAGCTATAGCCAGCGGACTTTCTCTTGCACCTCAAGCAGGTTCCATTCTTTCCCTTCAGAGGATGCTGGCCCTACCCTTCCCTGGGCTCAGAGCTTTCTCTCCTCACCTGAGTGTCCAGCTCCTTCTCTCCACTTGGGTCTCAGAGAGATCACCCTCATCCCCCTTCCTAAAATAAGCCCTTGACCCAGTTACTTTACTCTGTGTCCTCTCGTTTTATTCGTCACAGCATCATCACAACCCAAGTTATTTTTGTTTGTCTGTGTCCTTGCTTTGGGTCTGCTCCTCCCACTAGAATGTAAGCTCAGTGAGGGCAGGAAATGAGTCAGCCTCATCCACTCTTTGTCCCTGCCTCTAGCACGGTGCTCGGTGCACTATGGGTTGAGAAATGTTTATGGCGTGACTAAGTGAAAAGCTGAATCCAGTGAGGAAGACAGTATTCCACAGAACAGAAAGTTGGGGCTGGCACAGAGCCAGCAAGTGGCAGTAAGGGGTTTGCAGCCCAAGTCAGTGCGAAGACAAAGCCTTTGCGGTTCCAAAACAGCCACTCTTTGTGTCATGTTTGAATTGACGGTGCCCATTATTTTAATTGATCTTTCCCACTCAGTCCATTCTCCCAATTTTATAAATGTGAGGTGGGAGCTTAGAGGTGGCTGACCTAAGGGATCCCACCTTTGGTAGGAACCCCTGGGTTCTTACGAGTTTCTGGTGCCTCAAAGCCTGTCATGGCTGGAGGGATTCAGCATGATCTCCCCTTGCCCAGCCAGGATCCCTGCCCCACAGGGGCACCACCTCCCTCTATCCCCGTGTAGCTCGCCTGCCTGTGTCTGTCACATCAAGTTCAAGTGATTCATGTGGCAGCAGCTCCTGGTCTGCCTGTCGGCACGTCAGCTAGTCCTGGTTACCATGACAACAGGATGCAAGGCACCAGGGCATCAGTGGGCTGTGGCTCTCTGAGGGGCAGTGCCATGGGTGAGGGAGGGGGTTTGTTTCTTCCTCCTGTGGGAAGCTTGGCAAGGGCTGCAGCCGCCGGGGGCTGGGTGGCCCCTCCCTGCCTCTCTATGCCTTGGCATTTCCTTCCTGCCATCTGTGCTGGGAGCTGGGGGAGGGGCTGGAGTACCGTCCCTGGTGGGAGGGGTCTGGGAGCAGATGGGTGGGAAGAACAGCCCTTTCCATTGAGACTGTGCCCCTACCCCAGTTCTAAAGACCTTCTTCCAGGGCCCTCATCACACCACAGCCTTCCTCCCCTGGGCACAAATGGGAAGTTCAAGATCCTGTTCAGCCAGAAAATTGGTCTCTGGACTTGGAATAAAGCCTAGTGAGGGAGGGGTTCTTCAAGAGAGGGGTCCTGAGGGAACTAACCTGCCTTATGCCAGCACCCAGCTCAGACCTCTTCTCAATCACTCTTCCCAGCAATCCTATGGGTCAGTAGTGTCACACCCAGTTTGCAGAGGGGGAACTGCCGTTCAGAAGTGACAGCTGGAAGATAATGGCACCAGGATTCAAACCCAGATCCATCTGGCTCCAAACCTGGTTCTTGCCGGAAGGCTGGCTGCCACCTCAGAGGGGAGGGATCCCTCCCTGCCACGGCCCCTCCTCTAATCAGTCCAACTCCCCCAGAGCAATGATAGCTGGAGGCTGAGCAGGTGAAAGGAGCACTTCTCTGTGAGTCGGGCACATGGGCTTGGGTCCCGACTCTAGAGTGGCTGGGAGACACTAGCAGGTCTCTGCCCTGCTCCGGGTCGCAGTCCCTTTGTCCAGGAACTGTGAGGTGGCTGGGGTGGAGATGCCACTAGCAGTGAACATGCCAGGGCTGAGCCTAGGACAGGCGTCAGGATGGGGACGGGCCACAGAAGGAGACCAAGTTAGCAGGAGGAGCAGCGGCTTACTTTCATGTCTCAATGGGACATCACTCACCTGGAATTGATTCTAAGAAGAGCTGGTGTAAAGTTAAATCAAGGTGTAGAGCTCTTCGGGCTATGCAAGATTTGGGACCCCAGGCTGGTTCCATGGTCCTTACCCACTTCCATCCTACCTCAAGGAAGGCGTGAGGCAGGCAAGGGGAAGCAGGCAGTGAGGATTCTGTGGTCAAGGGCCTTTATGTGGGGAGGGGTGGAGTGTGCCCTTACTCCCCCCTTAATTTGGGTGAGAGGTGGTGCTTCAGGAGAAACACTTGGGAAAGCTGTCACGTGTCCCTTAGAATGGGACCTTGGCTTGAAAACAGTCTAGAAGGGGGTGGTGGATTATTGCTGAGATCTTGGCAAGTCCAGGTTCATTCGTGGGTCAGAGTAGTCATGATGAGGCCCACTGCACCAAAGGCCTGCCAAGCAAGGCAGCCTCTTAGAGGCTGAGTGGACTGAAGCCCAGATGCAGGAGCTGGAGAGGAGGCAGTCGAGAGATCTCAGCTGCAGACCCATTGCCCATATCAGGGAAACGCTGGTTGAGAATCCCAGTGAGGGGGCCTCCGAAGGTCCCACAAGAAATGCTCCATAGAGAGAACCTCTGTGCCCTGATCATCCAGGAGGACCAGGCCTCACCTCCCCTCTCAAGCTCCTCAGCCCGAGTGAACCAGGCCTGAGATGGAAAGGGAAAGGACTCTTGCGACTGATGAGAAATTGAAGTTTGGATGTTAGATTAGATCGGAAATTCTAGCTCATAAAATGAGACTGATAGTGCCTGGGAGTGTCCAGGAAAATGATGGGCTCTGCCCCAGAGCAGGGAACTGCAGTGCGAGCTGTGGAAAGAAATCCCCGGCGGCAGTGCTGAGAAAGGGCTGTACGTCTTTTGCATTTGGCCCTGCGGGCCCTCTGCCTGCTGTCCCGTAAGCCAGTCCCCTTGGTTGGTGTCCTGAGGAGGTGGTATTTCACCCCATCCCAGGCTCCCTTCTTCCCCCACTCCACATGCCCCTTCCCTCCCTGGATTGAGCCTAAACTGGGAGGATCCCAGAGTGTCATCTGTCTCCTCCACTGCCCCCCGTGGGGCTCTTTTTTGCTTCTTCCTTGTTCCTTCATCCAGCCCCCAAAGCTGGGCCCCTAGCCCTGCTCCACTGGCTCTGAGACTCCCTCCTTCCTCTTTTCTCCCTGCCCACTCCAGAGCTGATTTTGGCTTCTCGGAACTGAGTTCACCATTGGGGCAAGCTGAGTCCAGTGGCCTCAAATGGACCAATATGTCTAATGGTCCAACATCTTCTGTTATAGAGAGAGACACTGAGGCTCAGGAAAGGAAGGGAACTTCCCAAGGCCATATGGCGGCCACAACCCTGGCAGAGGCAGGCTAGAATCTAGGCCTTTAGCCTAGATCTTGGGGCTCAACAGACAACCTGGGACTCCCAGGGAGAGATGGCTGGGCCAGGTGGATGGCAGGTCCTACTTGCTACCCCTTCCTGCCCTGTAAGAGAGCATCCAGAGAGATCATGGAGGATGGAGGTCTAGAAAGATCCCTTCTTGGGGGACCACGGGCCCAAATGGGATAGGCAGAGATGTCAGCACCTGGCAGCTTCCCATGCTCCACATCCAGTCCTGAGATTCAGTGGGCCACCAAGACCCTCGAGGAGCTGGCTGACTGTCAGGGCAGCTTCTGCTAGAGGCATCTGAAGTGCCTACTACTGTAGACTCAAGCCAGGTAGGGCTGAAAAAGCACAGTTCCTGGGCTTAGACCGGGTTCAGGTCCTGTCTCTACTAGTTGGTAGCTGTGCATCCTTGGGCAAGTCATGCCACCTCTCTGAGCCTCGTTCTCTCATATGTAAGAAGGGAACAAGGCACCGGGATTCAGTGTGAGGATAAGAAGCCGACGCACCCCAGGCACGTATCCCAGTGTCTGGCCTGCCAGGCTGCTTCCGGTCCCCCAGAGAGTTCAGACCTTCCTTGTGAACCATGTGGCTGAATCCCAGGATGGCAGCTCCATCCATCCTTCCCTGCTCACCCTGAATGGAGCCCCCAGGGTCGACCCATCTATTTTTAAACTTATTTTCCCCCCCTCTGTCCCACCATTTTTATCCTTTTAATCCCCCTCCCCCTTTTTTCAGAAATGACATAATTAGAGGGGTTTAATGTTCAGCTGCTGAAATCTTCATTTTCTTGGGTAATTTCCACTATTTCATCAAGGAATAATTAATTGCATTGTCTTTAATCAATTGTTTTACAAATCCAGCAGCGGGAGGAATTCTCCCACCATCCCCACAGCTGCTCTCCCCTCCTGGGTGAGGCGCCAGCTCCTGCCAGCCAGAGCTTGGTTGCCAGAGCTGGAGTGGGAGGTGACCGTAGGGGAGGGGCTCCCAGTTTCCCCAGGCCCTGGGGGAGGAAGCACAGGCAGGGAGGAATCCACTCAGCAGCTCCCAGGGAGCACCACCTGTGAGTCCGGGCTCCTCACAGCCCAGTTATTGGGGAGGATGGTCCCATTTAGCAGATGCAGAAGCTGAGGCTCAGAAAGGATCACAAGGACAGAGAGGTGGAGAGGGACTCCGGTCTCTCTGGCTCTGGGACTCAGGATAGGGAGGGTAAGATCCGGAGCTGACATCTTGAAGATGGGGGCTGGTGTGACCAGGAGAGGGAAAAGAGAAAGAGGGCGGGGCTTCCCCAGGCAGAGGTGGAATCCAATTGTAACAATAGCTAGTGCTTCTACAGTACTCAACAACATGTCAGGTCCTGTTCTAAGCACGTTATCATCCCAACAACCCTGGAAGGTAGGCCCTCCTGTAACCCCCCCAAGTTATAGATGAGCACTCGGAGGCTCAGAGAGGCTAAGGGATTTGCCCAAGGCCAGACAGCTAGTGAGCGGTGGGGGACTTGTGCATTTATCCACTCACGATGCCGCTTCCCCCAGCCACTCTGGGACAACAGGTGGGTTCTAGCCTACTCAAGAAAAGTCTAGCCCCGCTGTGGCCAACCACGTGCCCACCTGGTCCATTGTTTCTCGAAAGGAATGCCCCTTTCTCTCTTCGGCCCTCTCCTCTGACAGCTGGACCAGTTAGCTAGTCTCCCTGCTCTCCACCTGCCCCAGGGCATTTGCTCCTGCTTCTCTGCTCCTCCTATCGGATTGCTCCTGGACTTCATTTACATCTCTGCTTCAGTGTCTTTAAGTCACTGATGGCAGCAAAACACGGCCCATTCCGATGGCTCCATCACTTGACACTTTGTCACTCATTTATGTGTCTCTCCTCCTGGATGGTCAGCTCCATGAGAACAGGGTTTTTTTTTGTGTTCGCTGCCCCATCCCTAGTTCCTAGGACATTGCTTGGCATGTGGTAGGTGATCAGTGAGTATTTGTTGAATGAATGAATGATGAATGAAGATCGTATTCTCTTGTGCAGGACTTTGGAGTTTCCTAAGCTCTTATATCTATATTATGTTGATCTTCACTACAGCACCCTGGTGTAGGGAATACTCCCCTTTTACAGATTCTGGAACTGACATCAGAGGGGTTAGTTGAGCTGTCCCCTGACATACAGCCAGGGTCTAGGGGAGCTGGGTCTAGAAGTTAGTTTCTTAGTTCCTTGCTCACCCCGCCCCCGGCCATTTGCTCCCAAGATAAAGCTGCCTGAGCGATTCCCTTGCAGAGTCCTTCTCCCTCCTCCCCCCTCCTTCCCGCCCCACTCCCCCCATTTGTACTCTTTCCTTTGATCCCTCACACCAGACATGTGGCCTTTGAAGGGCTGTGTGGGAAGGGGGGTTTCCTTCAAGTAGATCCCCTGGTTCCAGAGCCTGCCCCTTTCTCCTCCCTGTGGGGAGTCCTGTCCATGCATGGGGCCGCCTGCCTGAAGCATCTTTCTGTGAAAGGACACGTCACCCAGCTGAGCCGCCCCAGGCTTTTGCCTCTTCTCCCTGCAGCTCTCGTTTCCGGAGCATAGCAAAGGACCGGAGAGCTGTGCAAAGCCCCTGCACCAGAGACCACGGCACAATCCTGGTGGGAAAGGCACTCCCATCTCAGTCCAGAATCCTCACTCTTGCTTTCCATGTGACTCCAGTGAGCTTGGTGACCTGGTATTCCTGCTTCCAGTAGACCAAGAGTAACAAACTAGAAAAGTGAGGCAGGGAACAGGTACACTGGCCCAGGAACACGCCGAGACAGGAGGATTATAACAACACAGAAAGACACAGACTTTGAGGCCATTTGGCGCAGGGGCAAGGCAAGGGCTCTAAGCCCTTCGGTAAGGCAGGGGACATCACTTACTGCTGCCCAGACATTAATTAAAGTTCATCCCATGAGCTGCTTGGTGTGAGAAGTTACTTGATCTCTCTAGGACTGAGGTCCCTCATCTACTGGAGGATCTCCAAGTCTCCTTCAGAAAACCTCTGCATCTCTATTGACACAAATCGTTCAGTCAGGCAAGGCTGAATCACATCTCATATCCTGTTTTGAAAGGCAGGGGAGTCTATAACACCTTTTAGAGATGCATCCATCCACAGTGGGTTTTAAATGCATCAACTTGAAAGGTGGACCTCAAAGTCCTCCATCTGAAGAGCTCGTTTGGACTCTGTGCTGGCCCCTGAGTGAGCAGCTGGGAACATGGACACGAGAAAGACACAGCCTGCTTCTGAGCTGTCAGTCTGTGGAGACAAGACCTGTACACCGATCACTGTCCTCCAACAAGATGCAGTGGGGCCAAGAGATACCAGCTCTTCCTGGTGGATCACAATGGCTGGGTCTTGTCAGATCAGTAGGAGTTTTCCAGGCAAAGAAGCGGCGGGGGGTGGGGGGGGTTCAAATAGAGAGAGTGGTATGAGCAGAGGCATGGAGGCATGAAATTCCTGTTCAGAGAATTGCAGGTGGTTCAGCCTTGGTGGAGCATTGGGGTTGAGACAAAGAGAAACTAGAGACAAGGCTGGAGAGCTAACTAGGGGCACAAGGGGTCCGTGGAAGGCTGTGAAGAGGAGTGACGTGGTAAGATCTATGTTCTGGAAAGTCCCTCCCTCCCGCAGACCACGGAGGATGACTCAAGAGGAGGGTGGCAAGGATGGAGGCCAGGAAACCAGGGAGGGATTGGGGCAGTAGGTGAGAGTGTGGTCTGGATGGGGCAGGACACAAGTGTGTGGCCAGGAGAGAGGATTCCGGGGGTGTCAGGAGAGAAGATGGAGCAGACTTTGCCAGTGACTGGATGCTGGGGATGAGGAGGGAGCTGAGGTCCACTGTGTTTCTGTCTTTGGTTCTGGAGGAAGCAGGGTGGCAGTAGTTAAGGATGGACTTGGAGACACCAGACGGGTGGTCTGTGGTGGGGGCAACGTGACACTGGAGGCAACGTGACACTGGAGATACCAACCTGCGGCTCTTCTGAAAGGTCAGTGGGGAGTGGGGGTGGATAGTGGAAGGTGTATTTGTTCTTTTTAAAAATTTGCCTTTTCTTTTTTTAAAATTTCAATAGCTTTCGGGGGTAAGGATAGTTTTTGGAGAGGCCCTCAGGAGGCTGATGCTCGGCACTCAGCACCAGCAGGGGTTGGGTGGGAGGCCGAGGGACAGGCCCGCTGCTCTGAGAGCTGACTGGGAGTGGGACCTCCCCTCAGCCTGCCCAAAAAGATGAGCAATAACCCTCGCTGTTTCCACCTGACATGGGCAGTGTCTCCACCACTTTGCTTGGCCTCTCTGCAGCCATATGGGGATACGTCTTGTGGTTCATCTCTCTAGCCTTCACTTATCCGACCAGTGTTTTGCCAAAAACCTCTTATGCGCCTGGTGTCTCTAGGACCCACGTTGGACATACGTGGACAGACAGGTCCCTTGACTTTTTGCATGAAACTTACCATCTAGGGGGTGGAGACCAACATGAGGCAAATAAAGACAGGAGGAAGACATGAAGAGGTACATTCGAGCAAATTGTGAAACAAACACACTTCGTTTAGATGAGGTGGTTAGGGAAGGTTCTCTGAAGCAGTGATGTTTTGGTCTAGACCTGCAGGGGCAGAAGTTTAGGGTCACAGGGTGGGAGGGGTGTTCCAGGAATGGGGACCCAAGGGTGAAGAGTCTGCCAGGAGGGGTGAGCTGGAGCAGGAGTAGTGCCGGAGCGCCCTGAGCCAGCTGGAGCCAGAGAGGGGCCCAGGCAAGAGAGGTAGTGCCAACCCAGGCGCGCCTGCCACCTCCAGGCCAGCCTCAGTCTGACTGCTGTGTAGCTAACAAGCCCACGTGGCTCTGGAAAGGCAGACTTCAGGGGCTGGCATCCGGCAGGACTGTCACCAAGATGGTCCTGAGCAGGACCCCTGGTCCCAAAGGGTGAACAGGCAGAGCTTGCAAAGGATGAAAATAGTGCGGATCTTCCAGGAGGCTTTTGGGAAACTCCTGGTTTGGGGTGGAGGCTGGATGCTAGGAGGGAAGATAGTTATGGGCATTTGGGGCCCCAGGAGCTGAGCAGAGCTCTGGCTGAGAGGAGGCCCCGAGATGTCAGAGCTCTAGGAGTCTGGGCCTCCCCTGGGGAACACCCCACGCACCTCCTCACCCCTGTTCCTTGTGGCTTCAGGTGTGGGAGGGGCCTGAGCCCAACCAACTCTGGCGCTGACCTGCTGGTGGCCTCCAGGAAGCCCCTTTCTCTCTCTGAGCCTCAGTGCCCTAACTGTCAAAAGTGCATTCAGATCCCCACCGCACAGGGAATGGTCAGGATCAAAAGGGATGTGGGTAGTAAAGGGCCTTATTGATTGAGCAGTGCCCCCTGTGGCCCCCGAGAGGATGTGGGGTTCACTGTTACTAATGAGCCTGGGTAGGTGCTGGCTTGGGCGCACATCAGCCCTCCCTGTGTTGCCCCAGGCCAGCTGAGAGCAGGCAGGGCTGCTCCCACCAGGCAGCCACGGGGTTAAGTGGGAGCTAAGAGGATTAGAGGGTCCTTGTGAGCAGCCCAGCCATCAGCTCCCCCCACTCCTGCCTCCAGCCTGGACTGTCTGGATAGCCGCTGCAGGGCCTGGGAGTGGGGAGGAGGCAGAGAGGTGGCAGAGGCTGAGGAAGAGAAGGAGGGAAGGAACCAAAGGGAGGAGGGATGCAGAGGAGACGTGAAGATCTGCTGCACCCCTGTGTTTGTGCACATGAGTGCACACAGAAGCACTTGACACGTGTGTTCACAGACACACACAAGCACACATGCTCATGCAAACATATACATAATCATGTACACACACACACACACACACACACACACACACTGGCCTGGTCATGCCTGTCCCCCCTCTTCTGGTCTCTCATGTAGCCTGAGACCTAAGGCCTCAAGCATCCCCAGGTTGTGACTGTCTTGGCAGCTCCTTCAGTCTTGCATCTGTCACACGCACAGCCCTGTGACCTGCACAATGTTGCATGATGCTAGAAAGTTCTGAGCCAGGGTCTGAACTCATCTTGGAGGATGTGTCTGTATGGGGGGGTGGAAGGTGAATCTGGGAGCCCCCAAAAGGCCACAGTCCCAGGGAGAGAAGGGGGCTGATGCTGGCAGAGATATCCCACACTTGGCACAGAACTGCCCAGAAATGCGGCTATCATGTCCCCCCAAAACCCCCATCCTTTGGTCCTCTCTCCTTTCAGCTCCCTAGACCCGGGAGGGAGGGAACACCTGGTCAAGGGCGTGGTGCCTCAGGAATGCAACCCAGACCAGCCTGGCTGGGTGCCCAGCACCCATGGGCAGGATGGAGGAAGGCTGGATGGGAGCCGCCGCCTGTGGAGGGGCCGCTTCTGAGTGCCTGGAGAATACCGACCACTTTCATCTCATTACATGTTAAGTGAAAGGTGAAAGGGCTTGCGGGGTTCCTTGGGCCAGGGCGAGGAGAAGGATGGCCTGACTCAGACCTCGGTCTCCACGAAGCCGCCAGCTGGCTCAGAAAGCACAGAGATCGGAGCGATCCCGGCACAGCCGCCAACAGCAGCCCCCAGCCCCCACACTGCCTCTGCTGTCCCTGCTGAGGCCCGATGGGATGAGAAGGTGGGCACAGGCACGGAGTAGGCCTGGGTGAGGGCTTTGGGCCGGACACTTCTGCACGGCCACAGGTCCTTGAGCCCCAGAGCGTCCTGGCAATGCCGGGCCTTAGCTGGCGGCAGTGCTTAGATCTCCCCGAGGAGGCAGCCCCAGGGCAGGGAGAGGGAAGGCTCTCCCCCCGGGTGGCATGCTCTGAAGCTCCCTGGAGCTGTCCCCTGCAGATGCCAGGGGTCTGGCCAGTGGCAGAGATTTATGACCCAGCCTGAAGGCAGTGCAAACAATAAATCAAGCAGTAGCTGGCCTTGGGCTGGCCCTCCTGCTGCCTTGGAGGCCTCTCACCTGCCCTGTCCAACCAAGCCAGCACTGAAGCTGGCAGGAGCATCACGAAAGAGCCCTGGCTGGCCCTCCACCATCACGTTCCTCCCTGTGGGGTCTCTGCTTTTCCCAGGCACTGGGGCCTGCAGGTTGTCTCTCAAAACTGCCAGCCAGCTCCAAGAGTCAGCTCCCCTGTTCCTGGTTGTGGGAGCTTGGGCAGAGGCACAGCTCTGAGCATCCCTCTCTCCATATATAAAATGGGGATAATGGCCACACGTGCACCAAGGGCCCTGCGGATTTGCTAAGGTGTTTAAAACAGGGCTGAAGGTTAGGTGCAGCATCTCATGCCCATAATCCCAGTGCTTTGGGAGACCAAGGTGGGAGGATTGCTTGAGGCCAGGAGTTTGAGACCAGCCTGGGCAACATAGGGAGATGCCCTCTCTACAAAACAAAGAGGCAAAGTGTGACTTTGCCTGAGCCCCAAAGTTTGCCCTCATTGTGTCATATGAGCGCTTAGGGGAGGGGTCAGGGCAGCCCCTTCTCCAGAGGCTGCTGTGACTCAGTGGGCTCAAAAAGGGCCAGGCCAGGGTTGACTGGCAAGGGGCAGGGAGGTGCTCCCAGAGCTTGAAACCAGCCTCATCTGTCCACCCCCACCCCACCTCTAATATGGCTCTGTCGTCTCTGGACAACCCTATGAAACAGATGCTGTCCTTGCTGGAAAATGAGGTTGCTGAGACTCAGAGGGGGAGAGTGACTTGCCCAAGGTCACACAGCTGGGAAAGGGCAGGTGGAAGTTTGAAGCAGGACTCTCTGCAAGTTTGGTGTTTCTTCAGAGTGCACCAGGCCCAGGTCCCAGGACGGGGCAGGGCAGGGTAGGGCGCCAGGAGCTGGTACGCCCTGGCCAACAGTGGGCATGCACCAGTCTAAACTCCCTTTGCCTTCACTGCCTCTTTCCTGCAGAGGGGCCCACAGGATGCCGGGAAGGGGTCTGCCGGAGTTGAGTGGGGTGGGAGCTGGGGAAGGCTGAGTCCCAAGGTGAGTCCCAAGCCCTGCCCCGGGAGAGGTTCAGGAGACAGGCTGGGGCCCTGGGGTTGCATCTCCTAGCAACACGGCCTCAGGGACCCCGGTTGTCTGCTGCAGGTGCCCTGGGGAGCTGGGCTCAGTCATCATCTCCAGGAGGGGTGTCTGGCCCACAAGCTTGCGGGGTAGGGGCTGGGCAGAGGGGGAGAGCAAAGCTCTGGCCAAGCTCCCAGGAGTGGCTCCCCTTCTTCAGCCCAGGGTGAAGCTGGGAGGGGCGGTCTCCCCTTCCTCATCTTTGCTCTCTTTCTGTGCCTGTCTTCACCTCTCTGTCTCCTGTCTCCACCTCTCTTCCTACGTCACTCTCTGCCATTTTGGATCTGTCCCCCTCTTCTATCTCCACGCTTCTGCCTCTGCCTCTTAAGGATGTCTCTCCTCTCTCCTCTCTCAGGGAGAACTGTCTGTCTCTCTTCCTATCGCATTCACTCTCTCTTATGTCTCCTCCAAATGTCTCTCCCGCATCTCCCTCACGACCGCTCCCTGTTTTTCCATGTTTCTTTGTCTCTGTCTCTCCCTGGGCACCCGCAGCACTCTCTCCATCCCTCATCCTGAGGTCTCCCCACCATCAGACTTGCGGCTTCCCCTGTCACCCCCCAGCCAGGGAGCACTAGAGGCCTTATAGGTGCTAGCACTCCAGCCTTGGAGGGGGTCACCCCACGAATATTTAGTGGCATGTGCAGGGAAGGCCAAGATTCACCTCAAGCCCTGGAGCCGGCTTC
Source organism: Tarsius wallacei (assembly GCA_963574415.1). Taxonomy (NCBI): domain Eukaryota; kingdom Metazoa; phylum Chordata; class Mammalia; order Primates; family Tarsiidae; genus Tarsius; species Tarsius wallacei. The sequence continues at coordinate 24,311 of CAUYQG010153218.1, forward strand.
TCCCACTCTTGGGCCTCAGCTTCCCCATCTGTTAGATGGGTCTGATGGTGTTGATGGGAAGGTCTGGTGCTCTCCAGGCTGTTGATCACAGTGTGATAGAAATGGGCAGAATGGCAGGCCAAGGTGGTGTGGGGTATCTTCGGAGAAAGGGCTGCTGGGGTAGCCGGATCTCTGCCCTTACTCTCCGGGATGGCAGCCCCTGCCTCAGAAGTGGCCTTCCTGGGCTGGCTGAGTCAGGGAGGCCTCGACTCACCTGGGCGGCTCTGGCTGCGTCATGGCGCCCTCTGGTGGCTTGAGGTAGAAACTGACGCCACACTTCGCTCCGCCCTCTGGTCCGTGGCCGGCGTTGACCGGGGCCTTGGTGGGCGGGAGTAGGCTCTGGGAATACCCGCAGGAGCTAAACTCTATTGAGCCCCGGGTGGTGCCAGGTAGCCTTGAAGCTGCTTCTCTGCAGTATCCCGTTTCGTCCTCGCCCTGCCCCGCTACCATCTCCAACCTACAGATGGGAACGTTGAGACCCAGGGTTTTCACCCAGGCAGTCTGACTCACAGCCAGCACTCTTGACTCCACACTAGGAATTCTGCCTCTAAAACATCTCCTCGGTGGCTCAGGCTGTAATCCCGCGCCTTGGGAGGCTGAGGTGAGTGGATTGCCTGAGCCCGCGGGTTCGAGACCCGCCTGGGCAACTTGGTGAGACCTCATCTCTACAATAAATCAAAAAAAATTAGCCGGGTGTGGTAGCGCGCGCCTGTAGTTCCAGCTACTTGGAAGGCTGAGGCGGAAGGATCGCCGGAGCCCAGCAGGTCGAGGCTGCGGTGGCCGGGAGCGGCCACTGCACTCCAGTCTGGG
>CAUYQG010153221.1:0-36400 GCA_963574415.1 Tarsius wallacei
TTACCTTTTATTGTAAATCGCGTAACATTAAATATAGCACATCCCTTAGCTGGATACATCTCCTCAAACCATTGGTGCATCTGCAACTGCCACGCAGCGATCTATACAACTGCTTTTATGCTATCATGAATAAGTACATTCCCAGGTAAAATACAATTTTTTAAAATTATTATGGCTTTTAAAAGTGAATAGAGGCCTAGTTTGTTTTGAACTACAGTTGATAGATTTATTTGATGGTAAAGTAAAAGACTCAAATAATTTTTAAGGTTGTTTTGAGTCATAATTGTTTTGTGTTTTTTTGTGTGTGCGTTTTGTTTTGTGATAGGGTCTCACTTTGTTCCCAGGCTGGAATGCATAGCCTTGACCTTCTGGGCTCAAGCAATCCTTCTGCCTCAGCCTCCCAAGTAGCTGGGGCTACAAGCACATGCCACCACACCCGGCTGATTTTTTTGTCTTGTGGTTTTTTTTTTTTTTGAGGGAGTGGATTGAGCCATAATTATTACTCCACTTTATTTTTGTGGTTGTAAACATTTTTACAAGGATTTTTTAGTCAATAACTTATTATTCTAAAACAGTGGTTACCTGGGTTGGGGTGGGGGAAGGAAATGGGGAGGTATGGGTCAAAGAATACAAAATAGCAAATATGTAGGATGAACAAGTGGAAAGATCTGTACAACATGAGGACTGTAGTTAATAATAGTGTATTATATTCAAGATTTTGCTAAATGAGTAGATTATAGCTGCTTTTGCCAAAGGGAGGAAAATTAGTAGCTATGTAAGATGATAGATATGTTATTATTTTGTTCATATATATTAACCATTTTACTATATATGTTTATTATAACATGTATATTTTAAATATACACCAGAAATTTATTTTTAAAAAGTAATTTTTGCTTCTAGAGTTTATATACATAGCATAACTCTTCGAGTTTATTTGGTGGTATTCCTATAAAATAAAAACCTTACAGTATCTAAGTGAAAAATGCTACCAAACTGCCCCCTTTAAGGTAGCCCCATATAAGGTGTTGGGGTTTGGCTTGGAATGTAGTCCTAGAAATACAGGTATTGAACAAGTAAGCTGAAGTGTGCTGACTTGGGCAGGTGAAGTACGGCATATGGGAATGTATCATGGGGGTGATCTATTGGACCATGGAGGTCAGGGACGACTTCCTTGGGCACATGATGCTCAAGTTGGTGGTGGGGAGCACTTATGAGGCCAGAAGGAATTGTCGTAATTCCCAATATGAAGGATCAGATAGAATTTCAGAGCCAAAAGAAACTTTAGGTGTGATCTAGGCCAAGGGTTGACTGCACAACCCTGGATGTACATTATAAACATTGAGGGCGCGCTTAAAAATCCCAATGCCTGTTTGTATACCTGACTCATCAAAATCTCTTGGTGATAGGACTCAGTCATTAATTTGTTTAGAGCCTCCCTAGTAATTCCAGTACATAGCCAAGGTAGAGAACCACTATTCTGGACATTCAGAGTTGGCTGTCATTTTTTACTTTCTTTGTAATACTTCTCTATAAGTGTTTTGTATTCTTTCACATTTAAACAGTGACTACTGTAAGGTAGGTATCTCTGATTTACAGTTATAGAAACTGAAGGAAGGAAAGTGATTAAATTATTTTACAGGATTATACTTACGAAGTATAAATCAGGATTTGAACCTAAGTTTGGATGGATTACCGGTGCTTTACTAATGTAGTTCTCGATCCTGAATCCTGGTTGCTTGTTAGAATCAACTGAAGCACCTTTTTTTCTACCTCTTTCTAAATGACACTTTTATTGAGATACTGTCATCCACATACCATAAAATCTACCCTTTTAATATGCATAGTTTACTGGTTTTTAATGTGGTGACAGAGTTGTGTAACCATAACCACAGTCAAATTTAGAACATTTTCTTCACCACCAAAGGAAACCCCATATCCATTATTAGTCAATTCTCTATATTCCCCCAGCATGCCCAGCCCTAGGAAACCACTAATTTACCTTCTGTTTCTATGGATCTGCCTATCCTAGACATTTCATATAAATGGAATCATCCTGTATGTTTTTTGTGTTTGACTGCCTTCTTTTGCTTAGCATAATGTTTTCAAAGTTCATCCATATTGTAGCATATATCTGTATTTCTTTTGTGTGTGTGCCCAATAATTTATTGTACTCACATGCCACATTTTATTTACCCACTCATCCATGGATGGACATTTGGGTTGTTTTCACTTTTTGGCTATTGTGAATATGCTGCTCTAATTCACGTGTAAGTTATTGGGTGGCCATGTATTTTCATTTTTCTGGGATATGTGCCTAGGAGTGGAATTGGCTAAACTGTATCATAACTATGTTTAACCTCTTAGGGCATTGCCAGACTTTTCCACAGCAGCTGTACCATTTTACATTCTCACCAACAGTGAATGGAGATCCCGATTTTTCCACATCCTCGTCAGCGTTTGTCTTTTGATTACAGCCATCCCAGAGGATGTGAAGTAGTATCCCATCATATTTTTTGACTTGCATTTCCCTGATTGCTAATGATGTAGAGCATCTTTTCATGTGTTTATTGGCAATTTGTTTATCTTCTTTGGAGAAATGTCTCTTCAGCCAACTAACTCTTAAAACATATTGATCCCCTGAATTTCAAACATAAGTGGATTAGGTCGAGCCTAGGCACACGTATTTTTAAAAGCTCCCCCAGGTGATTCTGATATACACCCAGATGGAGAACCTCTGTGCTACCTTGAAGCCACACTGATTAGTGGAAAGCAGACACTTCCAAAGATGCCAGAAGACAAGGCTAAGGTCGTGACAGAGCCAAGACTGAATTTCATATTTAGGAGTCATTCAGTTATACTAGGTCTGTCAGCTGCCTACATTTTAGCACTTCTCATGGCCACCTCTTGCTGTAACAGAACTAGCAACAGCAAGGGACATGATATCCCAGTGTTGTCTTTAGAGAACAGTGGTGCTGGTAATTAGGAGCAGAGGGAGGGGCTTTTACATTGAGCTGTGTAACATACTGCCTTGTCAGGTTCCTCTAGTTATTGTTTTTAGGAGTTCCATATGTAACACAGCACTCTAGTCCAGGTTGGCAAAGAACACTGAACCCTGCAGACTCCTGCTAGAAGAACTCCATTTTAAAATATCTTCTTATTACAGATTCAGATAGATGATGAGGAGAGTTCTACCAAGCACAGTGCTTTGGAATTGAGAATAACTTTGCAGTATACAGCTATTAAATGAATACATACTGTTGCCATGGTTGACTCCCAGAGATGCCTCACTTTTTCAGAAGATGAGACCATGAACTGGGCAATAAATTCATTTATGTCCCTACTCACACCTGTCCTGTCTTGCATTTATCCAGTGGGGAAGCTGTTCAGACCAGGGAGGCAGTCAGTCAAATCAGGGATATCGAAAGGTGTTAAAATATCTTGCTCACATGAATCCAGATCTGTTCTGGACACCTGAATTGCCAACCCTGAGACCTTCCTACAAAACTTCTGTACCATCTACAGTATCAAAAACAATAAATTGAGAGTCATGGCAAATCCTATATTGACCTCAGATCTTAATTTGTAGAAATTATTTTTCATTATCCTCTTGGAATAGCATTTTCATACATTATCAATGTTTTAATGTTAAAACTGTGATATTCACTATTTAACTTTTTTTTACATGAAGCCCTTTACATTTTCTTCACAGTTTCTTTTTTAGATATTGTACCCCTGACAAAATACTACTTGTTGAAATATCAATTATATATACAGAAGGGGGAAATATGGCATAATGACTTAGTGCCCAGTTTCTGTGTACAAGTCTTAGCTCCATCGCTTTTTAGCTATGTGACCTATGGTGAGCTACTTGACCTTAATCTAGCCTTAGTTTTCTAATCTGTAAAGTGAGTATATTTTATAAGGTTGTTTGTGAAAATAAAATGAAATAACTTTGTAAAATGCTGATTACAGTTCCTGGCATGTGGTATTTTCTCAATAAATATTGACATTTATTATGATAACCTGTGCTTTCAGCTGTTACAAGTTTTTGCTGATTCATTAGACATATTCTTGCCACCTTTCTTTGTGACTGGTAGAATGTATCTTAGTACAAAAGCTGAATGGAGTAAAGTTTCTAATTAGTGACTGAGGAATTATTGAAGCCTATCGGAAAAATGAAGATTGAGTTAGTCAGCACCTTGTTCACAGTAACACCTTATTTTAACCAGTGAAACTGTCTGGAAGGAGTTGTGTTTGTACTATGCCTTTTAGTCTTTAACTGTAGTGGTTAAAAAGTAACTATTTCCCTATATCCAGTAAGATCATACTACCAAAAATCTAGTATCTTTTGAGAGATTCTTTGTCCATCAAGTAACTCAGTTTAGTTATTGCGGTGTTACAAACATGGACACACTAAAATGAATTTAAAATAAACATAAATATAATGGTATCTATCAAATCCTTTCTGCTCAAAAGATTTTTCTAAGAATGCTGCTTATGTGGAAGTTAGAAGATAAGGTTTCTGAGTTCAAGGTCAGAGACTGAACATGGGAAGGAGGAGGCAACTGTGCTTCCTGAGGTGTGAGCCTAGTGCATGGACCATGTCGGGAGTGACTCCAAGGGGTTGTCTTCTTTGGACTCAGGTGCTTGGGTATTTGGATGTGGGGATCAGGGCTGTAAGTGCCTACTGTGGCCCTAGACACAGGAGTGTTCTTAAAACTGAGCAGGCTGAGATGTTTTCTGAGATAACTTCCTGGAAACTGCAGGGAGTCCTTGGTCAGAATGCATCTGTAGGCCTTTTATAATTATTTCTGCTTTTGAAGTCTCTGGCAGCGAAATGTGATGCTTAAAAAGGCATTGAGATAAAAATGGTAGTGTATATATTTGGTGCCGTTTACTCAGTATTCACATTCAGCTTTCCCACTTTGCTCTCACAATAACATTTTGAAGTAGGACAGTTATCATCAAGGTGAGTACTTGGCATCTTCTGGAATTCTCTGAGCACCTGGTACTCAGGCTACTTCGACAGCTTCTAAGGCCACTATTCTGAAATGTTCATTTGTCGCCGTTTCAGATTTGTATCTTTGCTGAAGGACATTCCTAATTGAGTATAAAACTGTGGAGCTAACATGAAGCCTTCCTAGGAGTTTCCTTTTGTTTGACAGAGAAGGAGGAAGCTGAACTTCTTCAGGACCCTTCAGATCTGTCTTCTTTTGGGATCCCAGCTTTATCAAAATAACCTAAAAGCTGTTTTCAGTGATCCCTGTAGTCCTCTCTCTTGAGTGCTGCCTAGGTTCCCATGGAGAGAATCTCCTTGGGTGGCTACAGACCTGCTGTTTCTACAAACTTCTGTCAAGTCAGGGATATTGAAAGGTATTAGCAAAAGAGCTCTGCCTGGTACTGTGCTGTGAATGCTGTAGTGTTCGGATGTTCTGGGGGTGAGGATAGGTGGTGAATGTTGCGCGAGGATTGGTTACTGATGTGATCATTCCTGACCTATTAATTAACAAAGCTTTGCTTCTCTTGTCTTCTAGGGATTGTTCCCTGAAGGGGAGACCATTTCATCTCTTCCGATTGCTCATTCAATACCATGAGCCTGAGCTTTGCTCTTTTCTTGATACAAAGAAAATTACTCCAGACTCCTATGCACTCAACTGGGTAATAAAGTGAAAGTAGGAACATTTAATGAAAAATAGATTTATATAAAATTATTGTTAGGTAGGTTTTTTTTCCCAAGAAAGAGAAAGACAAGTACTAATTATAGACCATTACTGCTAAACCAAAGGAGTAAATTATTGCCATTTCAAAATAACTTTTTTTGCTCTTCACTTATATTAGTCGATTCACATTATTTGATATGAAGTTTAGCTTGTTGTTGTTTTGCATATAGCATATGTAAAACATGTAAATATATTCATGTAATATATGTAAGCATGCATGTAATATAAATATCTGCATGTAAATGCATATATCAGTTCAGTTTAGAACTTTGTATTTAAATTGTTGATGGTGTGTATAAGAATTTATATACAATCATGAAGAAAATGACTTGCAGTTATTAAGTGGTTACTGTAAAAGTGCTCTGTCGTTCTATATTTGTATTTTCAATGGGAAGTCTTATTTTAGGTTAGTGGTTCTCAAACCTTTTGGTCTCAGGAGCCCTTACACTCTTACAATTTATTGATAATCCATTGTTTATATGGATTATGTTAATTAGGAATTAAAACTAAGGAATGTTAAATATTTATTAGCTTATTTAAAAGTAATTGTACATCCACTGCATGTTAACATAAGTAGCCTATTTTTTTTTGAGTTGGAGTCTCACTCCGTTGCCCAGGCTGGAGTGCAGTGGCACGCTCACGGCCACCCCACCATCAATCTGCTGGGTTCTGGTGATCCTTCTGCCTCATCCTTCCAAGTAGCTAGAACTACAGGTGCATGCTACCATGCCTGGCTAGTTTTTTTTTTATTGTAGAGATGAGGTCTTACCAAGTTGCCCAGGCTGGTCTTGAACCCATGGGCTCAGGCAGTCCACTCTCCTCGGCCTCCCAAAGTGCTGGGATTACAGACCGAGCCACCGAGTCCGGCTTAGCCTGTTTTTAAAATTTTGAAAAACTATATTTTTCGAAAGAAAACTAATGAGAATAATGGCATTGTTTTATATTTTTACAAATCTCATTAACCTTTGGCTGCATCAATGACAGGTGGTTATATCTGCTTCTTTATTCATCCTGTGATGATATCACAGGTCATGTATCAAAGTGAAAATGCTGTTGTTCACTTATGATGGAATGAATATGAAAAAGGCAAATAAAGTCTAATTATTATGACAATAGTTTTGACCTCACAGACTTTCCTGTAAAGCATCTTGGGGACTTCTAGGGGTCCTCAGACCACACTTTGAGAACTGCTCTTCTAGGTTAACTTGAAGATCTTTCTAAAACAGTAATTGGATGTTAGAAAACTATATATTCCAAAATTAAACATATTGTTTTTTGTCTTACCTAACTTTTCTTTAGGAAGAATCTCATTTCTGCCAGTTATTAACTGTGTGATCTTAAGACACTTAGCCTCTGAATTTCAATTTCCTCATCTGTAAAATGAAAATAATAATAGTACTTTATCTACCTCAGAAGACGATGGGATGAGTTAGCAAACCGGAAATGGAAATTAGGGAATTCTAAATGGTTTCACTTCTGGGCTCATTAAATCTCAAACTGTAGTAACCTATTTAGTTCTCTGTTGGCCACAGTCTTGTCACTTTGAGGTAAATAATAAAATATTTATACAGTTGTAGCTTTTGTGAGATTCATATGTTGCTGTTAAATTGACTTATGTCAAAATAATTAAACTATTGCTCTTAAGCATTTAATGATAAATGCTAGGAAATACCACTTATGTTGCTAGAATTCTGAATTAGTACTCAGTATTGGTAGGAGGTGGTTTAAACTGGGTTCTAAAACAACTGGCTTCTCTTCCATTAGTATGCCACATAGTTTATTCTTGCTACTAGTATGTCCATGAAATAGAGGTTTTTTTTTTGTTTTTTTTTTTTTAAATCATGAGCTGAAACAATTAACCGATTCTAAAACCTTGAGAACCCATAACCTTGAGCAGTGCAATGGTTGCTTTAGTTTAATGGAGTTTCAACATGGCTGGCTATTACTGTTTGTATTTACCTCTTGTCTGTATTTGTAATAGTAATTTTTCAAACAACATCAAAAAACATTAGTAGCATTGTGTATTTTAAAAGCCTTGTAGTAAAGTGTGTGGCAAATACACGGGTTGTGGAGTCTCGGGCCTTTTTTCTATTTCTAGTACCACCACTCGTTAGCTCTCTGAGCTTGAGAAAGTAATTTAATCCAAGTCTATTTCCTCACCTATAAAATAGAGAGAAAATGGTCTACTTGCACTCCCATTTTGAGAATTAAAAGATAATTAGTAAATGACATGTGGCCATAGTTTAGTACGTGGCACAAAGTATACACTAAAGATATGTGTTCCCATTAGCTTTCTTTAGCCATTAAAAATGCTTTAAATTTAGATCTCTAGATGGAATTGTTTCTGTCCAATGAAAATTAAATGATCTAAAAATATCACTAAATTCATGTAGTTTAAAACACAATTGGGCTGTAGAGAAACTTACAAATTAACAACTTTTTAATTTAATGTACAAAACCATAGGGCTCCTGAAATGTATTAGAGGATATGAATGTTGTTTTATTACTTTCAAATGGTGCACAAGTAAGCTTTGAGAGCAATTCACATTTATATTATCATTAAGATTTTCTTAGGTGCTCTTAAATTACCGTATTTCATCCTCACAGTTACCTTGTAATAGTAATTTTTCAAACAACAACAAAAAACCTTTCAAGTTACTTTTCACAGTTACCTTTCAAGTTAAATATGGTACTGTTATTAGTAATAATTATGCTAATTACACTTATAGAGCTCTGTTGATAATTATGCTAGTTATGCTATAGCAGAGATATGTGCTAGTTACTTTAGGTTTTCTAGGTTAATAATCTCTCTTTTCACAATAGTAGTAGAAGATGGGTAGTAGTATTCCTTTTTTTTTTAACAGAAGTGAAAATGGAAGCTATAAAGAGGTTAAGCGACATCTGTAAGTCACACAGTTAGTAAATGGCTTCATTGTGCCTTTAATCCTCATGTTTTGCCTTTGGATTTCATACACTAAAATTAAGGTATACACTAAATATCAGATGCAGATAATTTGGTGTAATGTAACTTATTCATTTGCTTTAATACTTTGAAGAGAACAAGTCAGCTCCAATGGTTTTTGTCTCTCATTTCCTGATTACAGCTTGGAAGCCTTTTTGCGTGTTACTGTTCCACTGAAGTCACTCAGACAATATGGGATGGATATCTACAACAAGCAGATCCATTTTTTATTTATTTCTTAATGTTAATTATCCTTGTTAATGCAAAGTAAGTATCAAGTTGGTTAGACTTTTTCCCTCTCTTTTCTCAGGGTGCTCTGTTAATATTTAACTCAAATTCATTTGATTCCCTTTTACAGAGAAGTTATTTTAACACAAGAGTCAGACAGTAAAGAAGAAGTTATCCGTAAGTATCATTTAATGCAGACAAAACATTTCAGGTCACTTTATCAGTCTGAAACTCAGTTTCCTCATCAATAAATTTGGGAGATTAGTCTTGAAGAGCTCTGAGGTTCCATTCAGCTCTCAAATCCTATAAACACTCTCTAGACCTTAAAGACCATTTTCCCAGATTTTGCCATCCTCTTTCCTATTTTTTCACTCTTTCACTCCTTTTCATATACTATTTGGTTTCAGCATTCAAGTAAAATGCCCCCTCTCTCCCTCCCTGCCCTACCTTCATTTGCCTTTTAACCTCAGCTTCTATGGTATCTCAGTTGTGACTCTCTGGTTTTCCTTTCGGGTTCTCCCCACTCTAGCCTGCACACAGAGATAGTTACTTCCTCTCTATATTGCCTGGCAGGCACTTTGTACTATCTGTATAATAATGTTTCTCTTACTTTATTATAAAGATTTATTTTTATTTTCTCACACAAGACAAAGTTCCTTAAGTCAGGAATTATTTCTTAGAATTTATCATGTTCAGGGGCCCTGGCACTTCATATATGTTTGTTGAATAAGTAAATCAGAGAATTCTAATGAATTTTATTTGATAGCCTGGCACCATCCTTCACTAACAGGAGAATTGCATTCAGCTAGTTTGGGGAAATCTACTTCTCCACAAGCCGCTGTAAAAGCATCACTATCGAGATTCCATTTATACAGTATTTCTTATGTTGACTGTTCCTTTTAAGTGCTTTGATTACATAAATGTAAGTTATGTGTATTTCACAGTGTATTTAATATTATTATATCTATAATCATTTTTCAGAGTTCTTGGAAAACACTCCATCCAGTTTGAATCTGGAAGATATAGAAGACCTTTTCTCTCTGGCTCAGTATTATTGCAGTAAAACACCAGCTTCTTTTAGGAAGGTATACAATAAGAAATGACAAACTGTTCTGTGTGTCACATTTTGTACATTGTTTTATTATTTTTGTATCCACTTTAGCTAAAATACTTTAGCTTGTCATTTTGGGTTTTTTGCTTTTTTTTTTAATGTGTTGCAGTTTTGTGTGGTTTTTCACAGTAAGTACTCTCTCTTAAAAAAGGTAGTAGGAACCATCTTACCTCTATTCTGAAGATTGTTATTGCTGATCATGAGAAAATTGACTGCAAGTTATTTCCTAAATTATTGCTTTCTTGACTTTAAAAATTGTATGACAGTAATCCAATGGAGGATGTATAGGTATGCCTCCTTTATCTGGAGTTCAGCCTTTTACAGCCTTAGTGATGAAGAACTGTCTTGTAAACAAAGGATTACTTAGCACCATTAAGACATAGAGCCTTAGACCAGACAGGTGCTTTCAAAAAGGACACTAGACTATAAGTATGAGTGGTGTGAACTCTTGGAAAATAAAACTCCGGCTGGGTGCAGTGGCTCACACCTGTTATTCCAGCACTTTGGGAGGCTAAGGCTGGCAGATTACTTGAACCCAGGAGTTCGAGACCAGCCAAGGCAATATAGCGAAATCTCATATCTACAAAAAATAAAAAAAAATTAGCCCGGCATGGTGGCATGACCTGCAGTCCCAGCTACTAAGGAGGCTGAGGCAGGCAGATCTCTGAGAAGTCAAGGCTGTGGTGAGCCATGCTCGAGCCACTGCACTCCAGTCTGGGCGACCAAGTAAGACCCTGAATCAAAAAAAAAAAAAAAATTATGTGACTCAGGGATATGATACAATAACTTAGTAAGAATATTTTTAAGAAGAAAGTTTGATTTTTGGTTTTCCCTCATAACATTTAATTCTCTTCAAATAGGATAATCACCATCTCTTCGGAAGTACTTTGTTGGGAATTAAGGATGATGATGCAGATCTGAGTCAGGCTCTTTGTCTGGCCGTCTCAGTGTCAGAGATCCTTCAAGCAAACCAGCTGCAAGGGGTAAGGAAAGGAATCTTAGTTTCTCAGGAGACTGTTCCTTTTAAGTGCAGGGAACCAGCATTTCCTCCCTGCTCGCTGATTCCCACAAAATCAGTGTGCTACAACATTGTGGTGGTTGTGCCTTTTGAATGAGTAATGTGTTAAATCTTCTGGCCAGATAGTCATTTTAAAACTTGCCAACTTTTGTGTTCTTTTAATTGTCAGCAATTAATTACTTTTGTCATTCTTGACAGCAGTTTTTTTAAATTGCCATATCTTTTTTCATATTTCAGCAAAGCGACTGAATGTGGTATTTTATAAAGTACTTAAAAGGATGAGTTTAGCGTTGAACAGTTAAATTCTGGTAGTTTACATCTAATTGAATTACATGGCATAAAGTCATAAACTATATAGCAAAGGAGAATTGTGAAAATATACCTTAATTTTATTTGTGAACATCTGGTGGGCCAGTTTGACCAATGACATTTTTCAATCTGTGCTCTTTATTACTAGTAGTGTAGCAGTAAACCATGTATTTGGAAGGTGGAGTGTGTTTCCAAGGTTGAGGACGGGAGAGGAACAGAAATGGGAAGATGGGCCTTTTGGAATAGATCTTTCTCAGTTAGGCTTCTTACTGTATCTGTACTGGTTATTTAGAAATTTCAAAGTACAAGCATCTCAGTTTTTTCTTATTCAAACTAATATTAGAAAACAAAACATTTGGCCGGGCTCAGTGGCTCAGCCTGTAATCCTGCGCTTTGGGAGGCCGAGGTGAGTGAATTGCCTGAGCCCATGGGTTCAAGACCCGCCTGGGCAACTTGGCGAGACCTTATCTCTACAATAAATCAAAAAAAATATTAGCCGGGCGCGCTATAGTAGTGCACGCCTGTAATTCCAGCTACTCAGAAGGCTGAGGCGGAAGGATCGTCGGAGCCCAGCAGGTCGAGGCTGCCGTGGCCGGGAGCGGCCACTGCACTCCAGTCTGGGCGACAGAGTGAGACTCCAACTCAAAAAAAAAAAAAAAAAAAAAGAAAACAAAACATTTAATCCAGTTTAAAGAGACCCATGTGAACTTTTTCAGTTCAACCTGGCATTGCAGAGCCTTCCCCTTTATCCCTCAGCACAAGAAAGACATTTAGTTCTCATGAATTGAACTGTTGACAAACTTGTGAATTTATTTGCAAAAATAAGAACAATGTATCTAGAGTTGTATTTATAAGTTGTATTTATGTTGTTTACATGCTACACATTTAAAAATTATTGAATTCCAACACAATTAACTTTACAAAATTGCCATTCTTCTGCTGTAAAGTTTAAGAGTTTTGAGTCAAGAATAATATATAAAAATATAACTCTTTAAGATGCATAGAAGTATTTAAGATCTTGAGGTTCTTTTCTTGTGCCTATACTAATTGGGTTCTCCTAATTCTATGTGGGATCCATGTTTTTTACCAGCTTGTTTCCCTCCTTTGGTTAACTGTCAGTATTATACTGTACAATGTGATCCTCATGACAAATGCTGGTATGTCAAATGTTGTTTCCCTTTTAGGAAGGAGTCCGGTTCTTTGTGGTGGATTGCCGACCTGCAGAACAGTATAACGCTGGGCATTTATCAACTGCTTTCCACTTGGATTCAGATCTGGTTAGTATAACTGCTGATTAGTTTTTTTCATAAAAAGTAAGAGAGGAAATAATTGTTTTTTCTTTAGCTCATAAATAAATATGTGTGTCCTGGACTGGGGAAATGTTTCTTTCTGCTTAAGAGGGAGCCTTTGCCCTTATAAGAAAGTGTTGTTCAGGTTTCCTTTTCAACCAGGACACTCTTTTGGCATCATAAAATGGAGATGAGAAGAACACTGTTCACATGTCTTACTATTGCTTACCATTGTTACGTCAGTGAATTCTGAACTAACTTCGAGTGCCTGATAGAGAGCACTTAGCGTAGTGCCTTGCACCTCGTAAGTACTGTATGAATATCAGCTCTGATTATAATTGGGTAAAACTTTTTTTTTTTGAGTTGGAGTCTCGCTCCATCGCCCAGACTGGAGAGCAGTGGCACGCTCCCAGCCACCACAGCCTTGACCTGCTGCGTTATGGCGATCCTTTCGAGCCTTCCAAGTTGCTGGAACTACAGGCGTGCGCTACCATGCCCAGCTAATTTTTTGATTTATTGTAGAGACGAGCTCTCGCCAGGTTGCCCGGGTGGGTCTCGAACCTGCGGGCTCAGGCAATCCACTGGCCTCGGCCTCCCAAAGTGCTGGGATTACAGGCTGAGCCACTGAGCCTGGCCTATAATTGGGTAAAACTTCTATAAACTTTCACTATAAGCCATTTTTTATTATGAGTATTTATGCATATACTAAACTAATATTTAATAAGAGTACTCCTCTGGCATATAAGTGCTCAGTTGTTAAAACTACTATCCTGGGGTCATTTCAGTTGAAGGAGTGGGTAAAGTAATTATTTAAATATTATCAGAGCTATGTAGAGCCATTGGCAGAACTGAGACTGACATCATTTAAGCCATTCTGGGGTCATTAGAGGCTCAGAAATGGGGAAAACAGGACTGATACAAGAAATCCCTTTTGCTGAGTATGTAGTCTACATTTTTCCTTCTCAATTTAGCTGAATAAGTTTATGCTAAGACTGAGAAGAGTGTGTTGGAAGGACTTGGTGGTGTTGAGAGAAAACTCATTGAAAATGAAGGTAGAGCCGGGCTCGGTGGCTCAGCCTGTAATCCCGCGCCTTGGGAGGCTGAGGTGAGTGGATTGCCTGAGCCCGTGGGTTCGAGACCCGCCTGGGCAGGCGAAACCTCATCTCTACAATAAATCGAAAAAATTAGCCGGGCGTGGTAGCGCATGCCTGTAGTTCTGGCTACTCGGAAGGCTGAGGTGGAAGGATCGCCGGAGCCCAGCAGGTCGAGGCTGCGGTGGCCGGAGCGGCCACTGCACTCTAGTCTGGGCGACGGAGTGAGACACCAACTCAAAAAAAAAAAAGAAAATGAAGGTAGAATAATAACTCGGAGAGCGTTGGATATTGTAGGTGAGGAAGACCATCCTAGCTCATTCATAACTTGTAGGTAAACTCTGTACCTTTCTTTTCCTTAATTCATCTCTTATTCCTTCCTGTCTTAGAAATTCACTCAAGTGATTCATGAATACCTGAATTAAGAAAAAAAATTCGAAGACTGTCCTCAAAGTTAACCACTATTATCATCTTGCTTAATCTTCCAGACCTTTAATATGTATTTATTTCTTGTTCTGCCATCTACTCTTTCACATAACAGTTTCTTGGACATCTTTCCATTTAAGTATATTCGTTTTAAAGTGCATAGTGGTCCATGACACAGATATACTGTAATTTATTACCTGATCGACATATATTTGGGTTATTTTCAGTTTTCTTTTAATAAACAGTGCTATGGTTAACATCTTTATACATATTTTGTGAACTTATGCAAATATTTCTGTAAAATAGATTCTTAAAAGTAGAATTGTTTGGTTGAGGGGTGTGGACATATATATTTTATTAGAGACCACCATGTTGTCTTTTAAAAAGGCTGAACCACATTAACATTTTACAATGGTAAGTGACAATGTCATCAGCATTATTGGACATTATCAGTTTTTTTTTATTTTAACAGAATGATGAGTTAAAAATAGTGATAATTACTAATGAAGTTGACCATCTTTTTTTGTGAATGTGCTGTTTATTTTACATTTGTCGTTTTCGTTTTGTTACAAATTGCTTGTCTATATGCTGTATTTTTCTGGACTTTCACATTTTATGTAACCCCATTATAACAGTTTTTAAAAATTTGTGTAGTTATTGTCATACTCCTTTCCTTGAAGGTAAGAATGAATTTTTATCCTTGTATTTTCAATACCTAGAATAGTGCTGATAAATAACTGGTTCCTACTATTTCTGTCTTCTAAGAAATACATAGTTTGTCATGTACATGGAAACTAAAAAATATAGCTTGCTTTAAATTACTGTTTTATATTCTTTCTGTTATGATTCCTAAGGACACCATAGCTAGTTGTTTGTTATATAAGAAACAAAAAAACCCCAAAAGCTTTTCTCTAGTAAAGAAGTATTGTCCCTGCATAACTTAATCTTTGTATGGGTTTTCAACTTTTGTTCTATTGTGTTATAGATACATTTATAAACAATTTTTTTTGTCCCAGGAATTTTATTTATATGAGAACCTTTTCTTTTATTTTCATGGTGTTGGATTTTTTTCCTGGAAAAATATTTGCTTATTTATTTTCTTAGATTGGAAAATACAGTTTATTTAGAAAGCAAATTAGAAAGAGGAAGAAAGAAAGGAGATTCACCTCCCTAGGGTAGGGGAGGGAGCCAAAGCTAGGAAATATGGCAGACAAAGCTTAAAGAGCCACACGGCCTGACCAGAGTTTAACAAAGCAATGGCCTGGAAAAATATTTCAAGTTTTGCTAATATATGTGAAACACAGGCTTACCAAGATTTTAATTTTTAAAAATTGTCTAGATGCTTCAGAATCCATCTGAGTTCGCACAGTCAGTAAAATCCTTGCTGGAAGCACAGAAGCAATCCATTGAGTCTGGCTCCATAGCCGGTGGGGAGCACCTATGTTTTATGGGTAGCGGCCGGGAAGAAGAAGACATGTATATGAACATGGTCCTGGCACACTTTTTGCAGGTAGGCTGGCATAGTGATTTCAGTTTTGTTTGTTATTGCTGTCACCTTCAGAACATTTGCACAAATAATGTTTGGCTTTTTTGTACACTGTCAGATTTATCTGTTTTTCTTGGTTTTGTGTCTTGCTAAGAAAGGTTGTCTTCGCCTTCAGATTTTTCTCACATGCTTGTATGTTTTTTTTTTTTTTATGTTTAAGTCTTTAACAATCCAGAATTTATTTTTGTGAAGAAGTGAGGTAATAATCACAAAAATTTTTTTTCAGATAGCTAACAAATTGGGCTGTTAATTTGAAATACTTTTTAGTGCACTGAAGTCCTCTTATACATCAGGATCTATTTCTGGATTATTATGTTGAATTGCTCTTGATACCTATGCCTTAGTATTTTTTATAATAGGTATATAATTCATTTTAACATCTTCATTTTGAAATTGAATATACACGTGTATTTATTCATGACAGTTATCTTTCATTTTTGTGTTTGAATGTTGTCTTCAGCAAAACTGATTTTATTGTGAGTTTATGCAATCTGTCTCTCTACTTTCTTGCAAAACCTCACTTTGAGGCTCGCTCTTTATAAAAATAGTTGTTTATAGGTATTCTTTGGTAGTTTATGCATTAACATCCTTACTTTGTATGATATTGAACTATGGAATCAGGAAGACAGTAGACATGGCATTACACAAGCCACTCAATTGATTCATTTCTATTCATGTTTATTTTTCTGGGAATCTGGTTTAAGAAAATTAGTCTAAAGACAAAATCCTTAAAAGGCAAAATCAGAAGGAACAAGGTACTTGGCAGAGGGATTGTAGGATAATTTTAAACCTTACTAAAGAAAAGAATTTAGAAACTTATTATAGAATAACAAAAATAGAAACCTAAACTCATATATTTAACTGTCCTATTTTTAAAATGCTTCAGTATAAACTATACTATATATTGTGAGGGCTGTCATATGGCAAGAGTTTGGAATATTGTGACCTTTTTTTTACTCTTCAAATTTTTGATATGGTTTAAGAAATTTTTTCAATTTTCATTATGGAAAATTTCAAAGCAATTGAAAAGTGGGATAGCTGAATGCTTTAAACTCTTTATAAAGATATAACCACATTTTCTTGATCATATTTTACAAAAATCTAACTACTTTTCAAGTTTCCCTGATTTTTCTAGGATCTAAAACAAGGTATTATATTTGGTTGATGTTGTTTAAGTTACTTTTTAAATTTATAGGCTCCTTTTTCTAATTTTTTCCTTACATATATTTGTTGGAAGAAAAACCCAGTTAATTTGATTTATAGAGTTTCTCACATTCTAGATTCTACTGATTACATTCACTTGGTGTGTCATGTTCTGTCCCTGGTATTTTCTGTAAGTGGTTAGATATAGAGACATGATTGGACTGCTTTTTTTAGGGGCATGGGATTCTGGGGAGGTGATGTATGCTGCTTTTAGGGGCAGGTACTGTCTCTTTTCTTTTTTTTATTTTATATTACTTAGATCCATCATATTTTTAGTAATTCTCTCATTTCTTCTTCATAATTAGCTGTAATATTTCCTTATATTACCTTTTTCTAAAGGACACAATATTTTGAAAACTTTTAAAAAACACTCTGATTACATCCTGAGATACCAATTAACTGATTTCGACTATTGCACTATTGTAACTATTATACAAATAAAGTAACAGTCTTATTAACAGCTGTGATGTTGTCCCCTTCTTCCCATTTAAGCACCATTTACAACACACAAGTAAATGTGTATACCTCTCTGTACCAAAGTCCAAAATGTCAAGGAAAATAGAAAGTCCAGAAATTTTATCTGTAACTGTATATTGCATTTGTCAATGTTTTAGAACAGTTGAAAGATTTAATTAAATTGCATTTTTGAATAAATTTTATTTTCCATTACAGAAAAATAAAGAATATGTGAGTATTGCCAGTGGAGGATTTATGGGTAAGGTTTTAATTTATTAAATTCTTTGCCTCCACTTTTCAGAGGAAATTATGTTGATTATCAGCAGAACTGATTTGGAGTGACCTAATTAGCTATTGGGTAGACTCTTTCTTCAGTCATTCAATATTTTCAGAAAAGGTGAGGCTAGCGGGACATATAGATAACAGACAATTGAGATGAGTGAATATTTTATGTAAGGCTATTTAAATAGATGTGTTTAATTAGCTATTTTCCAAAAAATATATTTGTAAAGATGCTTGAAAACTGTCTACATTATTTGCCTCTGTGCAGAAGAAGGATTAGATGGTGGGACTAGGAAATGGGTTGGAGGAATGCTTTTTGTAGTATACCTTTTTACTGTTTGGGTATTTTGTTATCATTTCATTTTTGAACTACCTGAAGATATCAGCTGTTAAAAAAATGTTTGCTGAGAGGCTGGGCATGGTGACTGATGTTTGTAATCCCAGCACTGTGGGAGGCCAAGGTGGGAGGATCACTTGAGCCCAGGAGCTCGCGAGCAGCCTGAGCAACATATGGAGGCCTAGTCTCTGTTTAAAAAAAAAAAAAGTTGACTGAGTTGAATAAAATAAATTTACTTGTGTTATTGGCAAGCTCTCTGCAGGCAAGTGTTTGAGAATTTATGAAGTATTAGGTCAGTGTAATAAGATTTAAAAAGAGCCTGTCTTATATTAGGAAAAGAGATACCATAATAGGGCTGAACTGTAAATACTGGGGAAAACTAATGATACAAATAAAATCAATGTGTAAGTATTGTACGCTAACCAATTGTGCTATTGGAGCTCCGAAAATAAAATCAATATATGCTGAAGGTAACAGAATCTTAGGTTTTAATCCTGGGAGTCTAATTATAGGAGGAGTAAGTTCTTAGGCTGTTAACTTAGAATTTTCAGAAGACTAGGAATTTAGTCTTTGTTGATATATTAGCAAGGATTATCATTATCTTCTATATATTGTGGCCTAATAACTAACTACCTTTGAGGCTCATACCTTGAGTGAGCTACAAAAGGAATTATTTTAGTAAGTAGTGTTAAACAAGTAGTGACCCTAGGCTTTGTATTATTTATTAGGAGTGTCTGAAAGGCATTCTTCTTTACAGTATGGTCTAGATTTAGAAACTTTTCAAAAACTATGAATTATTTATTTTATGAAGAATAATCTCTCTTTCCATAACTGTTAATACCATTAAGAGAAAGATCAGTTGATGTCTCCTTATGGTATAACAAAAACCACCATAGATTTTTCTATTCTTTATGTCACAAAAACCATACAAAGATTGTCTGTTAATACTAGATTTCCTTCCAAAGAGAAAAACATAAAGCCTATACAGTTGTTATCACCCTTGGGTCAATTAAGAAAAGCTATTCTGGTACAGAGCACTTTAGAAGGAAGGAGAAAAGGAAGGTTTGTTATAGCCTGGAGTCCTTTACTCGTTTACAGAGGTGCAGAAAGAAATACCTGTGATAGTATCTTTGGGTCCTTTTTTCTCAGCTATGGTGTGTTTATACTTCCATGGTAATGAATCTTTTCAAAGGGGATTGATACTTCAGGTTTCATTTTGTTTTTCTTGTTTATCTTTAAGCACTGCAGCAGCACTTGGCAGACATTAATGTGGATGGACCAGAAAATGGATATGGCCATTGGATTGCTAGTACCTCAGGCTCAAGGAGCAGTATCAATTCTGTTGATGTAAGTGTTTGTGTAGACTGTCACCAGATTTGGATAAATTCTCAGAAAAGGTGATTAACTACTAAACCCCCACCATAACAGAAATGGAGTCAGAATAGTTTGAATACATACAAAGAGGAGTTTCATATTATATTGAGATTAATGAAGCGATGGAGCAAGCCTGCACAGCCAAACTAGCTGGGAGTTCCTGAAGTTCAACTGCTGAATTCAGATTGCTTTCTGTCCAGCTGTAGGTTGGTATCACCTAATGACAGTTGTATGCTCCAACTTAATTATCAGTGGGGACAATTCTGGGTCCTGTGACTAACTGGGACTCTTAGGTGAGCTGAATCTGTGGTCACCTCCGGCATGCTATGTCTGTACCCATCCCCACCACAGACTTACATGATTAGGACTGGAGTCTATCCACATTTGAGAATGGCCCGGCAGAGGAAGATAGAAACCATCTGCCAATCCTCTTATATTTAGTTTTTAGTTATTGAGATGTATACTACTGCAGAGTTTTGCTATAGTGGATAAATCTGTTTTTTCTATTCTACTTTGGAAATATTTGGGTAGTAGGTCTTTTGTGCTTTTTCAGAGTTTCATGGCAGTTGAATTAGATGTCATCAAATCTTTTTTTTTGACAAATGATGGCCCTCGTCTACCTAATGATTATTCTTTAAAACAGAAATAGAAGGAAACCTGCAGTACAGGGTCATGATTACTAGCTTGGGCTTACAGGTCTGACATACCTGAGTTCAGGTTTTACCTCTACGACTTACTGTCTTCATGATATCCAGCAAGATGTTTCAGCTGTGGTTTCTCCACCTGTGCAATAGAAATGTTAAGAACAGTACCTTCCTCATAAGGATAACTTGAGGACTAAATGTGCATGTACATGTGAAGTATCAGCAAATAGTAGTTATTACAAAATTATAACTCACTAGATATATTAGTTGAGGTTTATCTTCAACCATGCAAATCAAAGTTTATTATTGTCACATCAGCAGATTAGACTTCTCTGAGAATCTTTTTAAAATAAAACAAAACAAAAAACAGTACATCCATAGTGAGTTAGGGTCTTACTCTTTTACCCAGGCTGGAGTGCAGTGGCATGATATGGCTCACCACAGCCTCGGCCTCCTGGGCTCAGGCTATCCTCCCACCTCAGTCTCCAGAGTAGCTTGGACTACAGGCATATGCTATCATGCTCAGCTAATTTTTTAAAAATTTTGTGTAGAAACAAGGTCTCACTATGTTGCTGAGGCTGGTCCCAAACTCCTGGACTCAAGCAATCATCCTGCTTCAGCCTCCCAAAGTGCTGGGATTATAGATGTGAGCCACTGTGCCTTGCCAAGAATCTTTTAACCTGATACTCTAGGTACCTGGTGTGAAATCACCACTTACTTAAGAAACATTTGCTGTTTTCATTTTTAATAATCAGATATTTCATTGTATAGATGTATTATAAATTATTCAATTAGTGCCCGATTGTTAAATATTTATACTACTTCCAGTCTGTTATAAACACTACTACAATTAATTTTTATAGTGATATATTTGCATATGCCATTGTTATTTAGTCTTAGAAATAGAATAGTTTGATCAAAACATTAGTATCAAAATCCTTAGACTTCTGCATTATTATCAAATGGCCCTCCGAAACACCATTATTCTAATTCATTTTCCCATCCACAGCATTGGATAGTTTTTCTATTGAAGCTTTTATCTTCAGATTTGAAAAACACTGATTGAGGCTGTTGTAGAAATTATCTTAAAAATGTGTTCTTTTAAAAAATATCAAATAATTTTCACCATTAGTTTAATTTGGTTTTGAATTTAGGTATGGAAATAGAAACATAGTTTTTTGTGTTGTCAATGACTTATTCTAAAAGATGTTCATTGTAGCATCATATAGATGTTCATTGTAGCATCATATATAAATAGTAAAAGCATAAGGGAAACAAAATCACCTGTAATTCTACCAAACAGAGAGAATTGCCATTCATGTTTTGAAACATCACCATCAAATATTTTTAATGCTTGTGCTTTTTAGTATTTTATTTTAAAAGTAGTGATCATAGTGTACCCACAGTTTTATTTTCTGCTTTTTCACTATAAACATAGGAGCATTTTCTAACATTTTAAAATGCTTTTTAAAAAGTATGGTTTTCTAGTGGCTGTGTAATTTTTCATCAAATAGTACCTAAATCTCTGGACACTTTCTGATTGCATTCTTCCTATGAATTCTGAAAGGAATTAATTGGCAAAAGATGAATCACTTTTTGAAAATTTTATTTCTTGTTTTTTTGAGTCAGACACTCGCTCTGTCACCCAGGCTGGAGTGCAATGACATAGTCTTGACTCACCATAGCCTCGACTTCCTAGACTCAAGCAATCCTCTCACTTCAGCCTCCTGAGTAGCTGGGACTACAGGCATGTGCCACCACACCTGGCTAATTTATTTTTATTTCTTTTGTAGAGACAAGGTCTCTCACTATGTTGTCCAGGCTGAACTCCTGACCTCCTGCCTTGACCTCCCAAAGTGCTGGAATTACAGACATGAGCCACTGTACCTAGCCAGAATCACTTTTAAGTTTGACGCCTATTACCAAATTAAATTGCCTTGTAGGAGGGTATATATGAGAATCCTATTTAAGAGTTATTCTCATATCTATTACATTAGGCACATCAGGATAGCTTTTTTTCAGAAATTGAAGGCCTAAGTGAGAATGTTTTAAAAAGCAAAACTTTACAATAAATAAATGTTTAAAAATTTAGCGACATAAATGGTAGTTTGATTATACTTTAGCTTATTTTTGTAGACTAGTAGATAAGTCAGTAGCTTTAACAGTTTCTTATGGAATAAAGAAGGTAATTTCAGACTCCACACATATATACGTGCAAATATATCTTAACTTTTTATTTCTACCTCCTGTCTTTAAGATGGTTTTACCTAGTCTATCAGTTTGCTAGGGCTGCTGTAACAGAATACCACGGACTGAGTGGCTTAGGCAACAGAAATTTCTTCTCTTGCTGTTCTGGAAGCTAAAATCCAACTTTGCTTTGCTTTGCTTTCTCCTGAGGCCTCTCTCCTTGGCTTGCAGATGACTGCCTTCTCACTGTGTCCTCACATGGCTTTTTCTCTGTGTGCATATGTCTTTCCCTCTTCTAAGGATACCAATCAGATTGGTTTAGGGACACCTGTAGGACCTCATTTAACCTTAATTACCTCTTCAGAGGCCGCCCTGTCTCCAAATACAGTCATGTTCTAAGGTGTACTGGGAGTTAGGAAATTTGAATTTGGTGGGGATACAATTCAGTCCATAACATTAAGATAACCTTTAGCAGTAGTTATCTGCTCATCATTCGGAGAGTAGTTAATCCATCTGTGTTATTTTTTTTTCCAGGGTGAATCTTCTAATGGCTCAAATGATAGAGGAATGAAATCACTAGTAAATAAAATGACTGTGGCTTTGAAGACAAAGTCTGTTAATGTCAGGGAAAAAGTCATTAGTTTTATTGAGAATACATCAACTCCTGTGGACAGGTGAGTTGTTAATATAGTATGAGTTTATGGTGAGTAACTAAAACTAAAGACTTAGGCTTTCAGTAAGTAAATATTTGTTGAATTAAATATGTTTCAGAAGGTCTATAAAGTCCATTTTCTATTAGATGATTTCATAGTTTTCATTATAATTGCAGGAATTTACTTTTTTTGCTATAAAATTTGGCTATACAGATTCTTTACTCCCACTGCTCAGAATAGGATGCAAATAATGAATCTGCCACTTCTTGCCATTCATTAAAAAAAACTGTGTCCCAATATTACATTTCATATAGTAGCCACTTCCCAAATGTCAAATGCATGGAGAATCATCTACTGAATTAAGTGATCTCATAGTGGGAACTTCTTCCTCTGTTCCAGGAATTTAAAACCTAGAAAATTTGGTCATGCCAAATATAGCAAACATCTGCTTTCTCAAGTTTAATATTATATCTGCATAGAATTTTGTATATAAAATTTTATTTACAAAGCCCCATTTTCCTGTGAATTACAGAGGAGGGACATGGTTAACAATTGATAAACAAGTTTAAAAGTGGTATATTGTTTCTTATTGTAACTGAGTGTATATTTTTTCTCTGTGTCTCAGTCTAATTGATCTTTCTTGTCCCTAGAGTTCAAAGTTAACCTTAGAATTCCAACACTGAATTTGTTTACAAGCAAGTTTTATCTTGGAAATGTGTTATAGTATTTGATATTACTTTCATGTCTTACTTGCAGTGTCCTGATAAAATTGAAATACTTGATTTTAAGAACTGAATGTCAGGAATTTGTGTATCCCTTTATTAAGTATAGTACATATGCATACAAATGCATTTTTCCTATTTAGTAAATAAATAGCAAGGAAGATAGTGTTATTTTCATTTATCTCCAAATCTGTACCTTATCTAAAATGGTAATTATTAGATATTTTATCAAGACTGAAAGAATTGTTGTGCAATAAAGTTATGTCTGCTCTCAAAAGCTAATCTTTTTAGTTAGTGCTTCTCAATTGGAGGACTCTTATTGCTACTTTTTGTAGCAAAAACATTAAAAATGTTATTATAAAGTGGACTGGTGATTCCTGTAAGTGAGAAAGATTGTTGTCTTTGTTGAAGTATGACTTGAAACTGGCTTTTCTTCATTTTTCTTTGTACTTGGGATGATTGAAACATTTTCTTTATAATATACACTCTGGGTTAGAAAAACTGATTATACCGTACTATATTTTTGTTTTAAAGCTGTTGCATTTTTAAAAATAATCATTTTGTTCTGTCCTCTACCTTGATTTGTATAGAATGTCTTTCAATCTTCCTTGGCCAGACAGATCATGTACAGAGCGGTAAGCCAATGAGTAGAGCAACTTTCTTGAACTATCTTTTCCCTCTAGCATGCCTCATGCCATCTGAAAGCTTTATGCTGTCTTGGCTGAACTTTCATGCAGCTCTTTCAAATGCTCAACTTTTCATTCTGCTTTTAGCAGTATGCCATGTTGATTGATATGTTTTTGTTTATTGCTTGATCGTTTTATTTTTCCTTGCATGCTTCTTTATATTCCCATTCCGCATATGAAAATCAAGTTTATTCAAACCCAAGAAAATAATAAAACTTGCAGTTTTTATTCAGAGACAGGGGAAAGTGAAAGAAAGTATGTATGTAGTCAACAGTTGGCAGGTGCTGGGCATGGTAGCTCATGCCTGTGATCCCAGCACTTTGGGAGGCCAAGGCTGGAGGATCACTTGAAGTCAGGGGTTCAAGACCAGCCTGGACAACATAGCAAGACCCCCATCTCTACAAAAAATGAAAAAAATTAGCCAGGCATGGTGGTGTGTGCCTTTAGTCTTGCTTGGAAGCTTGCTTAAACCGAGGAGTTCAAGTTTATAGGGACCTATGATCATGCCACTGCTCTCCAGCCTGGAAAACAGAGTAAGACCCTATCTCTAAATAAATAAATAAAATAATTGGCAAGGTGTTAGCTTTGGAAGTCATTTGCTTCTGTCTTTTGCACTCATAGTAGTGAAGATTACAGTATAGCATCTAATAATAGGCATAGTTCATGATTCAAAATTTTTGTTAAATCATGTATATTATGTAATTTTATATTTTTAAATTTTTCTTAATAAAATGTACATATTTAGGGTTGGTAACTTAACATATATAAATATGTTCCAAAGAACCATAGTTCTTGAGTTCTATCTTTGGTTTTCCTTGAAAAAAATTTAGGTTGTAGTAGATATTTTAATGTATAATCCATCACTTCTCTGCTGCAAATAGGATAGGGTGTTTGTCATTAAAAGACATAGTTGGGCATGGCGGCTCACACCTGTAATCCTAGCACTTTGGGAGGTGGAGGTTAGAGGATTGTCTGAGCCCAGGGGTTAGAGACCAGTCTGGTCAACATGATGAGACCTTGTCTCTACAATAAATAAAAAAAATTAGCCAGGCTTGGTGGTGTGTGCTTGTAGTTCCAGCTACTTGGAAGGCTGAAGCAGAAGGATTATCTGAGCCCAACAGGTCAAGGCTGCAGTTGCCATGACTGCCACTGCATTCCAGTCTGGGCGACAGAGACTCCAACTTAAAAAACAAATGAAAAAAGACCTCCATACATTTTATAAGTTTAAGGTTTAAAAATCTACTGTGTCTTCATTAGGATGAACAAAAGAACTTAACTAACTTAATTCTGTATAGCTTTACAGTTTTTTGTTTTTTTGAGTTGGAGTCTTACTCTGTCGCCCAGACTGGAGTGCAGTGGCACGCTTCCGGCCACCGCAGTCTCGACCTGCTGGGCTCCGGCGATCCTTCCGCCTCAGCCTTCCGAGTAGCTGGAACTACAGGCGCGCGCCACCACACCTGGCTAATTTTTTGATTTATTGTAGAGATGAGGTCTCACCAAGTTGCCCAGGCAGGTCTCGAACCCGCAGGCTCAGGCAATCCATTCACCTCAGCCTCCCAAGGCGCGGGATTACAGGCTGAGCCACTGAGCCCGGCTGCTTTACAGTTTTTATACTCACAGAATTTTCATGCAGTTTAATTTAAATATCAATTATAGCAATACCTATGAACACTTAAAAGGAAATTCTGGTCATAATGGAGGACTTTTTCTCAGGTCATTTCAGTGTTTTCAGTGACTACAGGTAGCGTTTTTAAAAACAATAGTTTACTCTGTAATAAATTATCTGATAAAAGTTTTTCTTTATTGTGACTGTACACAATGCTAATTACAGGGCTTCTATTATAATTTTGCCTAAGACTATTTTAAAGGAAATTGCTTTCTTTAAAATTACAATCTATTTGTGAATCATCTTTCTCTTTTCTCCTGTTATAGGACCATTGAATTTGTAATTTTGTTTAACTCCTAAGTTTTCTCCCAAATTTTTAATTTTTTTAACTTAAATTATCTTTTCTAGTTCACAGGCATATATATTTATTTTGAAAATATAATTTAATGAAAAGTTAGAATGAATTAGGTTTCTTTTGAGCTTAGTAAAAAAAGTTAAAACCAACTAATTTATAGATGTTTCCATTATTACTTTGGCAAAAAAGTGCAGATGCTGCTTTTTAAAAATAGTGTAGCTATTGAATTCCACTGATTGCTAATTATTCCTTCAGGAAATATCTCAGTAATCCTTAGCATTCAGGTTTATAAAAGCCTTGTATTGTATTATAAATCTAGGTCAATAATGAATAACTTTTTAAAAAGATCATCTCTTTATTTCTTTCTGGTTTAAGCATTTGCTGTAAACATTATCTTTGTTACTTCCTGTGTTGTAGCGCTTATTATGCTCTAATATCAGGAGAGAACTATAATCTCATAAAATTTTATAATCTAGAGCCACTAAAGCATTTTAGTTAAAGCTATTGCTTTTATCTTTGCCTTTTGTAAGGAAGCTTAATCTGAGTTTCAAAAATGTTTGAATTATTTTTTACTTTTAATCTCTAATGAGCATAGTTTGGTAGTTTACAGGGTAATTTTACATTAGATGTATTTTAACATAAAAGCAAGTGATTTTTTGACTTGATCAAACTTACTCTTATTTTTTACTGAGGAACGTTGTTTTGGAAGAAGTAAAGATTTAAAACAATTTCAACAAAATTAGGCTACAGTAAGATTTTTATTGATGATATATATTAAAAATAACTTAAAATATAGATTTGATCTCTATCTTCTGGCAAATTTGAGTTCTCAAACTAAGTAAAGACATGCAACTTGATTTTTTTGTCTTCCCATGTCGGAATACTTCTTGTCAATAGAAGGTTCTGAATGTCTTCATATATCACAAGCAAACAAATAAAACAATGCTTTCCCCCCAGAAACGTGGCATTTTGTTGAAATATTTTAATTTTACCTCTTGGTTTATTTGGGATTACCTGAGAATTAACCAGGTATTAATTTTTCTAGTAAAAAGATAAAGGTCACATTTCTTGTAGAACTAATCAAGCTCTAGTTTACATGTTATTTATGTTTCTGCCTCTTGGAAAGGCAGATGTATGGTTTATTAATATTTATACAACAGAAGTAGAATGAGTTTCAATTAAGATAAAAGTAGCAATAATAAATAATGGGAGGAAAAACCTTAAGACGTTTGCACTTATCTGAGAAGCCTTGAGCATTCCTGTTGGAATTTGAATACTTGATTCCATGAACTGTTTTGTCTAACAAACATGTATGTAGCACCTGCTATCTACCAGGCATTGTTCTAACACCTTTACCAAAAAAATTAACTAATTCTTACAATAACTCTGAGGGGTGGATATTGTTATCACCATTTTACAGAGGAAGAAACAGACACAAGGAAGTGACTTCCTTTAGGCCAAACAGATCCAAGCATGGTTTTAATATAAAGATGAATACTATAAATAAAGTTGTTTAAAATTTAATTTTTACAGATTTGAGAGCATTCATCTCATCAAGTCTTTACGCCACTTTTGCTAACATGTCTTTATCTTCTTTAATTTTCCTTAATGTAGCTATCATAAAACTATATTTAGTGCAGCGCGTGGGTATAACAATTTACATTTTGTTTGAATATTCAGCTGATGCTTGGTAAAAATCTTTGATAATTTCCTAAGTGATTTTTTCCTCCTAAAATTCTTTGAATATAGGCATGTGAGCAGCAGTGACAGAGTGGGCAAGCCTTACCGTGGTGTAAAACCTGTTTTCAGCATTGGAGATGAAGAAGAATACGACACAGGTGTAGTAATACTCTTATCTATAGCTGGCTTTGCTCAGTCACCAGGAGAGGTTATAGACGTCATTCTGGGACTAGACAAACAACTGCTCTTTTTTTTTTGATGAGATTTCTTAGAGAGAATTGGAAAACCTGTGGCTTTCTATTAAGAGTTTGATTTTAGACATCTTAAATTGTGTCTATTAGAAATCCAAGCAGAAATGTTGAAGACACAGTTGATTTTAGGAGTCTTCAGCTGAGGAGAGAGATCTAGGCTGATGATAATTTGAGGGCTATCAGTGTAGAGATAGAGTCTCTTGGATCACTCACTTAGGAGATTGAGAGTTGTGGGACTCAAGTTCAGAGAATTCCAAAATTGAGACATCTGAAAAAGAGCCTTTTGAAATGGAGGAAATATCCTGAAGGGCCACAAGATGGAGCTACTATGTCAGGGAAAATGTGTTTTCTCTGGGGTTCTTTATGTTTGTAAAAATAATTGAGTCTTTGGTTTGTAATTCCACTGCCCAGATTATCCTAATACAGTAGTCATAATTAATGGGCTTAATATGTGTGTTGAGTTAGAACAAAACCAATATATAAATGTACAGAAAGGGGAAAAAAGGCTCCTAAATCTACCTTGCCTTTTCCGTGTAGTAACGCCTGCTGCAGACTTTCAGTTTCAACTCACACACATTCTCATTCTCTTTCATATAAACATACCATACTTTGACACTGACTTTCCACTTCTTTTTGTTTCAAATGGCAGTGATTCTTTTTTACATATATCTAGATTAACTTTTAAAGTATATCCAGAGGGTAAATTCTTAGCAGTAAGATTGCTAGATTATAGGGAATCACATTTGGCATTTTAATAGATATTATAAAATCACTATTCAAAAGACTTGCATAGAGGTAAATGTGCTGTTTCTAGTGGTTTCTTTTTCTTTTTTCTTTCTGTTGCCGTATTTCTGCTATCTATCAGTCTCTGTCTTTTCCTGAATATCTCAACTTCTTCCATTAACAAAGGGGAGAGGCAAATGGATAAGTAAATTGTGCTATATTTACGTTTATCATATATACTTGCACTATGGAAAATTAGACTATAATGAAAGTGAAACAACTGGAATTATGTGTGTTATCAGTGTGCATCAGTTTCACAGTGTTGGGAGTCGGGTAGCAGTTATGGAAGAATGCAGCTGAGGAGTCTACTTTATATATATATTTTGTTTAAACTGCAAAACTTCACTGTGTATTATTTAGGAATATTCATATGTGGTTAAGTAAATACATGTATGGAAATGATAACAAATTCAGATAGTCAGTAGTTCTTGGTGAGGATGAGAGGGGAATGTGAGTGGGAAGAGATACTTGAGGGCTTTACTTTCATTTAAGCTGTAGTGTGGATACAAGAGATTTCCTTTTTCATTATCTCTCTTATATTTTAAAGTATTTATTAGAAAGCAAAGAACATTTATAATCATTAACACTAGAGACTATAATTCCTCTTTCTTAAATTAGAAAAGCAGAATGATTAATATATTTTATATTTATTTTATTTGGAAAAAATAACTAGATTTTTACTTACTTATCCCAGGATGATTTTATTGGTGTTTTTCTTAAAAATCTGAAACCAGCAAGATAAAACAAACTCGGCTATCTTTACTCTCAACATAGAAGCTTATTATTGGACAATTTAGCCATCTCTTTGCAGACTAATTAGGTCATAGTTATCTATATTAAAAAGTTAGAAATTACCCAAATAGTTTAGTCTTTAAAAGTGCATTCTTAATATTTCAACTTTTTTGCCATATGAAGTGATGTTTCATAATCATATTTCTGTGTTAGTATCAGTGGCATAAGGAAATAGAGTAGCAGGATTAGAATTGATTGGGGTTTTTTTTCAATCCATATGTTCAAAAGACTGAAACTTTTTTATGCCGTTAAGAAATGTCATTTTAAAAGTTGGTAATAGTCACATTTAACACTTTAAATTCTTTGTAGATGAAATTGACAGTTCTTCAATGTCAGATGATGATAGAAAGGAGGTTGTAAACATTCAGACTTGGATAAACAAGCCAGATGTCAAACATCATTTTCCTTGTAAGGAAGTGAAAGAAAGTGGACACATGTTTCCAAGGTACTTTTTAAAATGTCTTTTTCAGAAGTAAAATTGAAATGGGGAAAGTTAGTAATATAATACTGAGCTGCAGAAGATCTTTTATTTATCCAAGTACTGTAAGATATAATTTCCTTTTTACATGTGTGGATTTGTTAAAAAAATGTATTTCTGTCAACTTATGTCTTGATTCTTAACATATTTCTTACATAACTTTTATTTTGAAAAATTATAAGCAAAAATATTGAAGAAATAGTACACTGACCCCATCCTAGATTCATCAGCTGTTAGTACCTTTGTATACCACCCCATGTGTGTACGTGTGTGTATGTCTATTACCCACATATACATGCACTTCTCTTTTGTCAGGCCATTTAAAAGAAGCTTACAGATGTGACATTACACCCCTAATTGCTTCAGCATAAATCTCCCAACCATGTGAACATTCTCCTAACAACTCCAAGGCCAGTACCCCACCTAAAATTAGTTTTTTTTTTTTTTTTTTTTTTTTTAGTTGGATTCTAACTCTGTCACCCAGGCTGGAGTGCAGTGGCCGCTCCCGGCCACCACAGCCTCGACCTGCTGGGCTCCAGCGATCCTTCCGCCTCAGCCTTCCAAGTAGCTGGAACTACAGGCGCGCGCTACCACACCCTGCTAATTTTTGATTTATTGTAGAGATGAGGTCTCGCTTGCCCAGGCGGGTCTCGAACCCGCGGGCTCAGGCAATCCACTCACCTCAGCCTCCCAAGGCGCGGGATTACAGGCTGAGCCACCGAGCCCGGCTAAAATTAGTTTTTGATTAGCAGCATTTAACATATAGACTGTACTCAAAATTTTCAGTGTCCTTAAAGTATTCTTTATAGACTGTGTTTTCTTTTTGATCCAGGATCCAGTTCATGGTTCATACATTGCACTTGTCTTACTCCACTGCCTAGGCTGGAGTGCAGTGTCACACTCACGGCCACCGCAGCCTCAGCCTGCCCAGCTCAGGAGATCCTTCCGCCTCAGCCTTCCAAGTAGCTGGAACTACAGGGGTGCACCACCATGCCCAGCTAATTTTTTGATTTATTGTAGAGACAAAGTCTTACCAAGTTGTCCAGGCTGATCTTGAACTCCTGAACTCAGACAATCATCTTGCCTCCACCTCCCAAAGTGTTGGGATTACAAGCATGAGCCGCTGTACCCAGCCTGTTATATCTCTTTAATCTCACCCAAAGTACAACAGAATTCACCCCTCATCCATTCACTTCCCTTTTCTCTTCATGATGAATGAATTCTTTGAGTCCAGGCTATTTGTCCTAAAGAATGTTTCACATTCTGGACTTGTCTTACTATATTACTATACATAAAATAGGATATTAAAAGTGAGATGAAATAAAAGGGGAGTGT
The DNA here is from genome assembly GCA_963574415.1 of Tarsius wallacei. Lineage (NCBI taxonomy): Eukaryota > Metazoa > Chordata > Mammalia > Primates > Tarsiidae > Tarsius > Tarsius wallacei. The sequence continues at coordinate 31,528 of CAUYQG010153221.1, forward strand.
TAATTCTCATTTTACCTTCAGAATCCAGTTACAGAATATTACAAAATATGTAGGGAAACCCAACCGTTGCCTAGTGATCTTAGATATTAGATATGAGATATAGTGTATTGAATAATAGTTTTTAAACATAGAGATAAAAATTGGGAAAGTATATTCAATTTCAATTAATGTATTATTTTAATGATTTCTATATTGTACTGAACTTTTTCTTATAAAATATACCTTTTCTCTTAAATAGTTGTAGAATTATCTGTTAATAAAACAATTTTACATACAGTTAAAGGTAAATTAAGAGCTTCTGTTATATAGCTTGCTTACTTATAGATTATCTTCTGTTTATGTTTTTTAACTCACAAGTAATTTCACTTAGAGTTGAGCATTTTCTATAATTGGGGCTAGTGAAACAACACCTGTTTTGAATTGCAGTTATTTAAAATTTTTTCCTTTAATGCTCTTTTTTCTTTCAAGTCATCTGTTGGTTACTGCAACTCATATGTACTGTTTAAGGGAGATTCTTTCACGGAAAGGATGGGCTTATATACAGTCTCGACAAGCACTAAATTCTGTTGTTAAAATTACGTCCAAAAAAAAACATCCTGAGCTCATTACCTTCAAGTATGGAAATAGCAGTGCTTCAGGAATTGAAATCTTGGCAATCGAAAGGTAAGATTTTTATTAGGATGATATTATCTGAATTACTGCAATTCACTATTAAGCACAGTTTGTTTCTCTCTTTGGGGGAATTAATGGTAGAATAGGATAGTTGAACCTTTTTTTGTTTTATTTATTTATTTTCTCCTCAATCATTAGTCATATGTGGTTTAGCCATTAGTACATGATTTCAGCAAGTGCTATAACTAATTTCATAAACTTTATGACCCAAGGGTCCATAAGATTATTCTACACCTGTGCTTCACTAAATGCTGATTTGTAAATAAAATAAGAAACTTGTCTCAGAATGTAGGTCACTGTTTTTATTTTCCTTCATCAAAAAGTCTTGTTTTGACAAACTGTCCCTGAACTAAATGCTGTTGCTGAGTGATTAGTTAATTTATAATCTGGTACAAGTTCCTCCTGATCTCATTGAAGATCAGTAACAAGACAGTTCACAGACTGGCACAAGGTCTGTATATATACCCACTGATCTTGATATTAAACCATCTTTATAGATAAAAATATGAAGCCCAGAAAAGTCAAATGACTTTGCAGATTTTGACACCTAGCTTGTGATAGATATAGCCCTCCTGACTCCTGATCTGTGGTTTATTCCACCTTGTGTCAATTCTAATTGTTCTGAGATTTGGGGTTACACTTCTTAATCATTTACAGGAGTACTTTAATAAATAGTAAGGTTAAGGTAATGTGTGAGCACGTTTAAATAATCAGCTTTAGTTGGAAGGGAAAATTAATTCAGCCTCTTTCATCTTGTATGGACTATTGGGTAGCAGACATCATGACTCTACTGTTTTATGTACCTCATTAAAAGTAATGCCTATTTTTAAAAAATAAAAATCATTTTATTGTTTTATGCAATAACATATTTACATTGTGAAAATATTTAAATAATAAATAAAAACATAAAGAATATGTCATCCAAATTCTACCCTGTTAACACTTTTGGTGAACATCTTCTCAGATATCTTTCTATGCATTTGTATTCCTTTGTTAAATTAACATGATACAGGATTGTTTTTGTGTTCTGATTTTTATATTTATAGTGTAAATATATTTACATTTTAATAAATATTATTTCTTAACTTTTTAATGATAGATATTCTGTTTTAAAAATATTCTTAGGCCAGGTGTGCGATGGCTCATGCCTATAATCCCAGCACTTTGGGAGGCTGAGGTGAGTGGATTGCCTGAGCCTGTAGGTTCGAGACCCGCCTGGGCAACTTGGCGAGACCTCGTCTCTACAATAAATCAAAAATTAGCTGGGCGTGGTAGAGCGCGCCTGTAGTTCCGGCTACTTGGAAGGCTGAGGTGGAAGGATCGCCGGAGGCCAGCAGGTCAAGGCTGTGGTGGCCGGGAGCGTACCATTGCACTCCAGTCTGGGCAACGGAATGAGACGCCAATTCCAAAAAAAAAAAAAATTCTCAGGATTGATTTTAAAATATTCTCGCAGATTGATTTCTGTGATTGGAATTTAGATTGTTTAATGTTTTACTATTAATATTCTTTCAATGGATCTTTTAAAAAATTAACATTTATAAACTTGTCCACAATTAGTCTTCCCAAGATAAGTCTGTACATGTAGATTCAGTGGGTTAGAGGATATATACATTTTAATAGCTACTTAAAATTAATTCTAACTAAAGGATGTTTGGATTATGGCTCTCTTATGTATGGTGGTAGTTAAGAATTATGTTTTAAGGTTTTTCCACAAGTTTTACTAAAGGAATTAAAGCTTATTATATATTGATTAGCATTTTTTAAAATTCAAAATTATAGAAGATAGTCATAATAATAGTTGAAGGTAAATTAACTAGATTCTCCCTCTCCCTTGAACTAGGATATTTATAGTTATCTATACTGTCTTGCATATGTAATACAGATGATTTATACAGTGGAATTTTTTTATTTTATTTTTTTGAGTTGGAATCTTATTCTGTTGCCCAGGCTGGAGTACAATGGCACGCTCACAGCCACTGCAGCCTCTACCTGCTGGGCTCAGGCAATCCTTCCACCTCAGCCTTCCAAGTAGCTGGAACTACAGGCACACACCACTACAACTGGCTAATTTTTTTAATTTATTGTAGAGACACGATCTCCCCAAGTTGCCCAGGCTGGTCTCAAACCCGTGGGCTCAGGTAATCCTCTTACCTTGGACTCCCAAAGTGCTGGGATTATAGGCGTGAGCCACCATGCCCGGCCTCAGTGTAATTTTTTGTAAGCTTTCATAGAATTTAAAAAAAAATATATTGTTTTGCTTCTGGAAAAGAAAATGGATATTTAATCTGTGATGTTCGTATTTTTAATAATAACTATGTATTTTATTTTTTTACTATTTCAGCTCCTATAACAGCATTTTATTTCATGTATAACCCTCTGTAAATAGGGATGACTCTATCTTCTTTTTTTTTTTGAGTTCGAGCCTGATTCTGTCGCCCAGGCTGGAGTGCTGTGGCATACTCATCGCTATCCCAGCATTGACCTGCTGGGTGCCGGCAATCCTTCTGCTTCAGCCTTCCAAGTAGCTGGAACTACAGGCATGCGCTACCAAGCCTGGCTAATTTTTTGACTTATTGTAGAGACGACGTCTCGCCAAGTTGCCCAGGCTGGTCTTGAACTCGTGAACTCAGGCAATCCACTCACCTCAGCCTCCCAAAGTGCTGGGATTACAGGCTGAGCCATAAGCTTGGCCTTTTTTCTTTAATATGGGAATCTGTTTTAATGAACTTAAATTACTTGCTCAAGGTCCAACTGTTAAGTTGGAGTTGTTATTGTCTTTGAAATTTAATCTTGTGTTTTATTATCTAGCTATTATGTTTATTTATTTATTTATTTATTTATTTATTTATTTTTGAGTTGGAGTCTCACTCTGTCGCCCAGACTGGAGTGCAGTGGCCGCTCCCGGCCACCGCAGCCTCGACCTGCTGGGCTCCGGCAATCCTTTCGCCTCAGCCTTCCGAGTAGCCGGAATTACAGGCACGCGCTACCATGCCCGGCTGATTTTTTGATTAATTGTAGAGATGAGGTCTCACCAAGTTGCCCAGGCGGGTCTCGAACCCGTGGGCTCAGGCAATCCACTCACCTGAGCCTCCCAAGGCGCTGGATTACAGGCTGAGCTACCGAGCCCGGCTCAATTCACACATTTTAAAAAATGATTATAGCAATAATACATTTGCATCATAAAATAACTTGAAAAATATAAAAAGAATTAAAGAAGAAAATAAAAATCACCCATATTCCCACAACCAAGAGGTATCCACTCAAATGTTCACATGGTGTATCTCTTTCCATTATTTCTCCTGTACAGAATACAGATATACCTAAGTGGTATCAAATTGCTTTATATATTGTCTTATGTTCTGCTTTTTGCTCTTTAAATAGGTGCATTTTCCATTCTCACTAATACATTGTTGAAAACATAATACATTTCTTTCATTACAAAAGCCGTATATGTTCATTGTAGAAATTTGGAAACTATAGATAAGCACTAAGAAGAAAATAAAAATCACTGTTAATCTCAGTATTCAAAAATAACTATTGCTGGCATTTTGGTGAATATTCTTCTAGCCTTTTTATTACATCAACTCATATGTAGACATTCTTAATACAATTATCTTATGTATACTTAAATATTTTCCCATGTAATAAGTTAAGTATAGATATTAACTGTATCTTCTTTCATTACTTAATGATAAAGTAAAAAAAAGGCTTACTGATTATTTGTTATTCTTCTATGAATTATCTGTCCATTTCTTACAGATTTCTTGTTGATTTATAAATGCTCTAATAGATTAAAGATATTTATCTTTTCTCCTATTTGCAGAAATACTGATTATATAATTTAAAAGTCTATAATTTAATCAGTCCTCTACAGTATGTATAAGTTACTTGTAAGTTTTCACTACTGTAAATAATGCTACACTTAATAGATTCACACATAGATCTTATCTGTATCATTTCTTTGGAATTGATTCAGAAAAGTAGAGTTATTGGGTCACTAACTGCCAGAAACATACATGGCACCTATTTCTAAGCTCTTAGCATAACTATTATCTTAAAAATATGTCTAATATAATAAGCAAAAAAGCCTATTGCTTTAATTCTAAATTAATTACTAGAAAGTTTTATTTTTTCATGTTTTATTTGTATCTGAAGGCTTTATGTATTGGCTATTAATCTTTGCTCAATTTTCAATTAGCTT